>QRFJ01005062.1:0-290402 GCA_006176705.1 Cocos nucifera | reverse complement strand
AAATCTTGGAAGGTCACAAGAGGAGTCAGGGTGTTGGCTTCGGGGAGTCTAGGACCGGTATAGTCCTAGGGCTAGTACAGAAGTTATCCTAGATGAAGACGGCATGTAGCTCTGCATGGGACTTGAGGTTCAGGTGTGAGGATATTGAGGGGCTTGGTAGGTGCTCCAGAGACCTGGGACACAAGGTGGAGCAAAAGATCGTAGCCAAAGAAAAGAATCAGCGAAGATAGAGACTGACACACAGATGAGCTAGCTTAGATATGCAGTCGAGGTAGCTCAGCCTAAGATGTAGTCAAGCTGGCTCGAGGTGCAGTTGAGCCGGCTATCTTAGATAGATAGAAGATAGAGTTCAAGTGAGATGCAGTCAAGCTGGCTTAGCTCCTAAGAGAGCTAGCTCGATGGTGGCAAATAGAACTGTTCAGATTTTCTGTTTGGTCTTGGATTAGGATTAATTCAAGGGATCTTAAGACCTGGTCCAATAAGATCTTAAGGAGGCTAACTCATGTATGTGTCGGATTTAGATCCAAAGAATGAGAGCATAGGAGGTATGGATGTACATGGGCTCGATGAGTGCTTTCATGTATTGGGTTAGTTAGGAGAGTTTTTGGTTGGGCCTAATATCTATGTATAAATACATAGAAGGTATTAACATTTTATAACATGGATTGGAATATAGATCTTTAATCCCTCAATCTCTCTTCTTTCTTCTATCTAGAGTTGCCGCCCCAAGGGTGGTGCCTCCCTCAAGTCCAAGGAGGGAGGCACCCCATCACAAATCTAAATTGGTGGATCGATGGTTTGCTACCCTTAAAGAATGTCAAAAGTCTCCTTAGGTCCATGCTAAAGATTAGGAGCTTCCGGAATATGGGATCAGAGTGATATTGGATTCTTACACATCGCAGTGTGAAGATGATAGAAAGAGTTTCTATTTGAATTTTTTACATCAAACTTAAATTGAATGATTAATTCATATGATGGATGTTGGGTTTGATGAGTTCACCTTAACCCTAATCCAGTCGAGGCTCAAGATAGAAGAACCCAATCACATAGGTTATTACATCGAGAGAATCGTATTTGGTTCTGATGAATTGCCACCATATACTACTAGGTAGCACTGGAGGATTTTGAGAGCAATTAGAATGATCTTGATGATCGATCATTCTAATTGTATGAATCAGAAAAGTTCAAGTCCATCAAAAGATGTTTTAATGATGTCAACGATAGAGATCATGACATATCTCATTACCATATGAAACTAAACCTAACTGGATCACACAAACAAGGGTTAGATCTAGATATCATCAATTGAGCTAACCCAATTTGATTGATTGAATTAGATCCAATTAGATTCAAGAAAATCATGCTAGCACATGATTGAGTCTAACATTCTCCTTATGTATTCTTTCTAGTTCATCTCGACTGAGCCAAATTAGTTTGGACTCATCCAAGAACCCTATATGGCTTTGTCCTGATCTGATTGGAGCTTGTCCAGATCAAAAAAGTATTATCCTGATCCATTAGATGGGAATAGGACAATACCTGTTAATTCCTATACCCGACAGGACAAGACCTACCAATTCTTATCACTGTTGGGACATGAGATGTCCCAAAGCAGGAAAGAAGGGATAGGGGTGTGTGCCCCTCCTGGAGACTTTCTAGGGATGCATGCCCCCTTGTGTTTCCACGTACAAAAATGTGCGCATGCATATGGGAAAAAGGAGGAGGAGTCCCATGTAGATGGGACTCCAGAGTTTCTTGATGGGATCAAACTATTGGGCGCCAAAACTATTTGTGCTTCCCCTTTGTTGGTGCCACCTATGGAGGATTTTAGGGGACTCTAACCTGATTGGATCAGGTGATATCACTGGCCAATTAGATTTAGATCTAATTAAATCAATGAATATAATTCATTGATGCTGTGTGGCACTACATGGCGCATAGGAGTCTATTTAAAGACCCTTTGTGCCAAGGGTTCTTCATGTGCCCAATTGCTCCACGCCAAAGTGCTTCCGCCATCCCTATTCCATGCCTCTTCTTCCTTCTTCTCTCCCTCTTCTCCATGCCCAAAAGTTGGGTGAAATTCCAACAAGTATATCCAAGGTGCTGGCCCAAAAGTCAAGCAAGAGACGACGTGTTCATGAGATGAGTGCGTTCCCTTAAACTATTGATTGAAGGCTCTACAAATTAGATCTAGATTTGATTTCTAGAGGTCAGATTTGGAAGGAGATGACATCTAGAACCAGCCTGAGTGGACTCTAGTAGAGGCTAGGCACTTGCATGGCTAGATCCAGAACCCCGAGCGACGACAGATCATCATCAGGATAAACAGTTATCCTGAACAAGTAGTAGATTAGTTTCTATTTTAGTTTAAATTTTTATTTTTAATATCAGATCTGAGAATTCTTAGATCTAATTAGATTTTTGTAGAATTTTTATGAAAATTTCTGCTACAAATTTGATTAGATCATATTGATCCTATGGCGGAAAAATTATTTTTTCCTTCACTAACCACCATTGAAGGTAAGCCTTTTCACTTTGAAAGGTATTCAACCAGCATAGACAACCAACTGTGACAAACTAATGAGAGGTGCATTATCACAAATGTCTATGGTCCACATGATGAGGATGGACAAAAAGTTTTTTATGCTAAACTAGATGCACTTTGCTATTATATCGACACACTAGGCAATCATTGGGGACTATAATGTAACTCAATTCATCACTGAAAGAGTTGGACCTTCAGGTGGTAGTAAAAGATCCAAGAAGTTCAATTATTTTATTAATTCCCTAGCCCTACTAGAGATCAATACATCATCTCGCAAATTTACATGGTCTAACTTAGGGATCAGGTAAGCCTCGCAAAGCTGGAGAGAAGTTTTGTTTCCTTGGCATGGCATAATTCTTATCCCCATTCTGAGCTTACTCCACTAACCCATGTAACATCTAATCATGTGCCCTTATTATTATCTACTAACATAAGCTCCAAGAATAGTAACTTGGGTAGTAGGCCATTTAGATTTGAGAACATCTAGCTATCATATGGCACTCTGGACAAACTCATTCCAAAATGGTGGTCTGAATCCCCTTCTTCTATCAGTGGATTGGCGAACATGGTTCTATCAAATCTCCGAAGGTGAAGTAAACAAAACATTGGCAACATCATCCTTAGAAAAACATCTATCCATAATCAAATAAATGTGCTGGATGTGCTTGAAGAATCGAGGAGTCTCGATGCTGACAAAATATTAGCTAGAACTAATCTAAAATCTCAGCTGGATAATTTGCTTCAATAGGAAGTGCGACTTTGGAAATAGACATCTAGAAATTCTTGGCTTCGTGAAGGAGACGACATACAAAGTTCTTTCATATTTCAGCCAGCAACCAAATGAGAAAGAATTGGATTCTCGAGCTTCAACTTGGCAATGATACCATCCATGAATAGCAAGCCATTCATCAAGCATTTCTCTCTTTCTACCAGTCTCTATTGGGGACTAAAGAAGTGACATTGGTTGGTATTGATTGGAAGAAACTCTATTATTGCACCAGAAATTGATTTTGATGATTACAAAATATTTGAGAGGATTACTAATAAATTTGGCTTAGAAAAAGACTTTTTGTATTGCAGGAGCAAAATCATAATTTTATCAAGTTTTGATCTGAGAGCCTCAAGAGAAAGTATAAAAGATTTTTGATCCTTTGGAGGCAGTCCCATAATTTTTGGGTACATATTTTGGGAGAAAATCAAGTTTGAAGCAAAATGGTCGACCCATCGGTCTATCTCTACTGAAACGGACTGTTTAGCACGCTGTCTCTATGCCAAGGATCGAACTCTATTATTTTGAAGGCCAAAAATGTAGAACAGTCAATTTTCTGGATTTTATCTCAGAGGTCGACCTCGAGGTCGACCCCTGTGCTAGAGATCGACACATCAGTCGACCCTTGTGATGGAAAATCTTCTGCAATGACTAGTTTTATCCCATTTTGGCAGCTTTTAATGCTTTCTTTAAAGTCTCCAACTGCTATAAATCTTGTCCAAGATTCTCTCCTCCATCCATTGAAGATTTAAAAGACTATAAAAAGGGAAAAAACATAAAAGATTTCATTATTAAATTCAGTCCTAAGCAAAAAATCCTTTTCAAGAAAAGAAGCTTTCATTTTCAAATTCACCAACCTCTCAAGAGCTCATTCAAGTCTCCAACAACCTTGAGGAAAATCAAAAAAGCTTCCTCCATTATTGTGAAAAGCATTCTTAAGATTTTATTTGCTCATTAAGGAAACTAAATTTGTATTTGATTGTCATTAACTTTTATACTCTGCTTTATTATTTTGATTCAAGTTTTGGAAGGATTCCAAAACTTAGGAGGGTTGATCCGAACTTTAAATCAGAGTGTGTAGGATTGTTTTGTATCCGAGAAATAAGTGTGCTTTCTTAGGATAGCTAGGATCAGAGGTACCAACGTTGTTTTTTGGTTGAATATATTTAGTAGTTTTGAATTTCCAAGTAGAAGCTTAGGGAGTGGATGTAGGTGCAAAGAAAGCACTGAACCACTATAAATCTTTATTATTTGTGGTGTGCTTGCTATTTTTCTTTTCTTAGTTTATTAAATTCTTGCTTTTAAATCTTTTATATATTTATCTAACCTAAATTGGTTCACACACACTACTTGCATATCATCATTAAATCTTGACAACTTTAAATTAGCATTAAAATTTTAAAATTCTAATTCATCCTCCCTCTTAGGTTGAATAGCTGGGGAACAAGTGGTATCAGAGCCCGATACTCTAGCCCTACTTTGATTTAACCATCAAAGAGCCAAAGATCTATGACAACCCAAGTTAGTATTTTTCTAGCCAAGGTGCAGTCCACAAACCGACCTCCACTTTTCAATGGATCAAACTATACCTATTAAAAAGCTCGGATGAGAATATTCATACAAGCACTTGACTATGATATGTGAAGTATTATAGTTAATGGACAATACACATCCACTAAGATAATTGATGGTGTGGAATCAACCAAATTCAAAAAAGAATGAGATGAGGTTGATAAGAAAATGGCTCAATTCAATGCAAGAGCCATGAATGTTTTATATTATACTTTAGATGCTAATAAATTTAATCGTATTTCAACATGCATGTCGGCTAAGAAAATATGGGATAGGTTAGAAGTAACTCATGAAGGCTAATCAAGTTAAGAAGTCAAAAATTAACATGCTTATGCATAAATATGAACTTTTCAATATGAAGCATGATGAGTCAATAACCAAAATGTTTGTTATATTTACGGACATTATAAATAATCTTAAAAGTCTTGATAAGTCTTATTCTAACAGTGATCTTGTGAGAAAAATTCTTAGATCTTTGCCAAGGATATAGAAGGCCAAAGTGAGTCGGCATGCCATTTTTCTTGAAAAATAGTTTATTCAAGATGGCAGCATTGAAAAGTAGATCAAGCATGAAGAGAAAGTCTCATAAGAGCAACAAGCTAAGGACCCTATGGAACCAAATCAGGTTGAGCCAATACAATCACTACCTCCTCCACTTCATAGATCGAAAAGGATTTTCTATCCTCTTGAGAGATACTTAGGTACTATTTCAGAGAAAGTAGAGAAAATATTTCTCATAGGTAATGGGATTCATGGTGATGATTCCAAAACCTATGACGAGACGATATCGAATATCGACTCCAAAAAATGATTAGAGGTAATGAAGTCAAAAATTGATTCGATGCACTCAAACTAAGTCTGGACCTTGGTAAATCTACCTAAAGGTATAGTACCTATTGAGTGTAAATAGATCTACAAGAGAAAGATTGATGTAGATAGAAATGTGGAGACATTCAAAGCTAGATTAGTGGTAAAAGGGTATAGTTAGCATGAAGATATTGACTATTAGGGTATAGTTGCAGCTTATTTTGATTATAAAATATGATAAATAGACATAAAAATAGTATTCTTAAATGAATACCTTGAGGAAGATATCTATATGGAACAACCGCTAGGTTTCACATCCGGTGATGCTGATCACAAAGCATGCAAGTGCAAAGATCCATATATGGACTTAAGCAAGCATCTTAGAGCTAGAATACTCATTTTAATGATGTGATCAAGTTATTTAGTTTCATCAAGAATGAGGAAGAATCATGTATTTTCAAAAGGATCAATGGGAGCGCTATTATCTTTCTCGTACTGTATGTGGATGATATCCTCCTTATTGGGAATGATATTCTCATATTAACCATAGTTAAAATATGGTTATCTAAAGAATTCTCCATGAAAGACCTAGGAGAAGCATCCTTCATTCTAGGAATTAAGGTCTATAGAGATAGACCGAATAGGATGGTAGGTCTTTTACAGAAGATGTACATAGAGCAAGTGTTAAAGAGGTTTATCATGAAAAACTCTAAGAGGGGATTGGTACCCTTCAGACATGATATTTATCTCTCTAAGAAAATGTGTCCCAACATATTTGAGGAGATTGAACGCATGAACAAGATTCCTTATGCTTCAGCAATAGGAAGCCTCATGTATGCCATGTTATATACACGACCTGATATAGCCCATGCTATGAGTGTCACGAGTAGATATCAGTCGAATCCAGATGAAGAACACTGGAGGTGAAGAACACCGGACTTCTATGAAATATATCCTTAAGTACTTAAGAAGAACTAAGGATATGTTGTTGGTTTTTGGTAATGGAGAACTCCAAGTCCAGGGGTATACAGATTTGAATTTTATGTCCGATATAGATGATTAAAAGTCGATATCTGAAAGTCTGTTTATGTGTAATGGTGGTGCTGTCAGTTGGAAGAGTTTCAAGTAGACAGTAATAGCAGATTCCACCATAGAAGTAGAGTACATCGCTACATCAGAAGCTATGAAGGAGGCATTCTAGTACAAGAAGTTCACCGTAGGATTGGAGTGATACCATCGGATGCCATTCCTCTGTACTGCGATAATAATGGTGCCATAGCCCTAGCTAAGGAGTCAAGGTCTCATCAGAAAATCAAGCACATCGAGCGGTGATACCACCTCATCCATGATTACCTCGAGAAAGGTTACGTCGAGGTCAAGATAGTCAACTCCGCAGATAATGCGGTAAACCCACTCACAAAGTCGTTGGGCTAGCAAAAGATCGAAACCCACCTTGAGAAGATAGAACTTAGATTTGTAGCCAATTAGCTTTAGGTCAAGTGGGAGTTTGTTAGATATGTGTGCCCTTAAAGCTAAATTGGCTGACACTTGTAATATACTTCTAAGGACAAAATTATAGTTTTAACTATAAATAATAAAATAGATTATTTTCTATCATAATATATATTTGAAAGTGTCTATGATACATCCCTTGAGTTAATGGCAATGATAGTTCATATTTTCAAGAGTTGAAAATTTAAGACATGAATTTTCATTATTAACTCATAAAATACTTCCAATCGTAGGATCATCATGAGGATGGTGATTGATCCAGAAGATTGGTGTATGATCAGTTCTTTAGGATAGATGAGTCTTGAGTCTACGATGTAGAGAGATCAGAGCGAGAGTATAGATACTCGTTAGAGAATGAGGGCACTGAGCATGACCACCTCGAGTAGTCATGAGAAAGTCTACCTTCTCATCGATGACTAGCTCAAAGCTGTAGTGATGTGTCTAGTTCTTTAACCTAAGGTGCATCGACAGTTAACCTTGAGGGTGTTGTAGTTGGACTACACCATAACTCAGTCTCCTAAGGGAAAAACCTTATTTTCTAGGTCAGGTTCGTTCAGATCTGATTGGATCAAGAGGGATATTTCAAAAATTTTCCTCTAAGATCCTATTCAAATCTAAGATTCTTCAAATCTAATCTTATTGCTTTGATGAAAATAAAATAAAATAAAAATTAATTAAATTAATTAAATCTAATTTAATTATATCTTTATTTTGGATAATCCAATTATCTTGTGATGATCTCGATGTTTGCTTGAGATTCTGGACGTAGCCATGCAAGCGCTTGACCTCTACCGGTATCCACTTGGGCAGGATCTAGAGATCTTCTTCTTCTCAATCAATCCTCCAAAAATCATATCTAGATCATATCTTGAAGGTCTTCAAAAATTCTTCTGAAGAACAACCGTTGTCTCTTGCAGCAGTGCTGCCTTCTTCCTTTCCTATCGTCTTTCACTTGCTTGGATCGCACCTAACTCATGCCCAAAATCTCTTGGGTGTGGAAAAGAGAGAGAGGACCAGAGGGTGGCATGGAGAAGGAGGGAGAAAAGCTTTGTGGCATGGGATAAAGGTAGAAGCTCTCTATTCTAGGCGCAGATAGGGTTTATATAGACCCTACTGCGCCATGCAGTGCCACATCATCCTGGCCAATCATGGCCCTTTATGTAATCAGATCTAAATCTGATTGATGGGATGACATCATCTGATATAATTAGATTAGAGTTCCTCAAAACTCTCATTAGGTGGCATCAAGATTGGATCAAACAAGTCTCCTTGGTGCCACCTAATTTAAACCCTTGAAGCAACTGGAGTACTATCTGTATGGGACTCTAAATCTTATCCTCATGGGGTGCATGCCTCCCTAGGCATGCACCCCTTACCTATCATCTTTTTAGCAGGGGGACAAGGTCCAGGTTCTCTCCTATGGGTGCATGAAACATAGGCAGATGTCTAAGTGTCAAAGGTCAATATTTGATCAAAGTCCAAAGACAAGATTTAGCAGATGATGAAAAATGGCAGGTATTGTCTCAAATTTATTTCATAAATTAAGATTATTCTTTTCTAACTTGGACAAACTCTAGTCAGACCAAATAAAAATTTTTAAGTGAGTCCAAACATATTTGGCTAGACAAATTTTAATGATTGTTAAAGGAGAATATTAGGCTTAATCGTGTGCTAGCATGATTTTCTTGAACCTAATTGAGTCTTATTCAAATCAATTGAACTGGGTTAACCCAATTGATGATATCGAGATCCAAACTCTTGTTTGTATGACCCAGTTAGGTTCAGTTCCGTATGGTAATGGGATATGTCATGATCTCTATCATCGACATCATCGAAACAGCTTCTGATGGATCGAAACTTTTCTAATTCTGAAAACTAGTATGATCGATCATCTAAACTAGCATTGAGCGTGACCACCTTGAGTAGTCATTAGAGAGTCTACCTTCTCGTCAATGACTGACTCAATGCTGCAATAGTGTGTCTTGTTCTTTGACCTGAGGTGCATCGATAGTTCACCTTGAGGGTGTTATAGTTTGACTACACCATTACTCGGTCTCCTAGCCATATGGAACCCTGAGGTGTATGTTGGCTATAGCATGTTCATTGTAGGAACTGGATGGCATCAAGATGAAATCTATCTACCTCGGTGGTAGAGGAGCAGCCCTATGATAATCACGAGAATCAAGTTCAGAAGTCCATGGCCATGACAGAGTGAAATAATAGAAAGACTTTGGCACCATAGGTTAGGACATGCTAGCATGCATACTCTTTATAAATTTCTTAATAAGGACTTAGTTAAGGGGCTACCAAAACTAGACTTCAAAATTAATCATGTTTGTGATGCTTGCCAATTTGGCAAACAAACTAGGAGGAATTTCAAATCCAAAAATGTGATTTCAACTTCTAGGCCTCTTGAATTAATTCATATGGACTTGTTTGGACCTACTAGGACCACAAGCCTAAGAGGAAAGAAATATGGTCTAGTAATTGTTGATGATTATTCTCATTTCACTTGAATTTTATTTTTGGCTCACAAAGATGAAGTATTTTCAATGTTTTCAAAGTTTTACAAAAAATTATAAATGAAAAGAACTCTACTATAGTATGTATCTATAGTGATAATGGCATAGATTTGAAAATAAATATTTTGAAGAATTTTGTAATGAACATGGCATTGAACATAATTTTTCTGCACCTAAAATCTCCGAACAAAATGAAGTTATTGAAAGAAAGAATAGAACCTTAGTTGATATAGCCTATACCATATTGTGTGAAGAAAATCTACCCAAATATTTTTGGGCTGAAGCCATTAACATAGCATGTTACATCCTAAATAAAGTTTCTATTTGCCTAATTTTAAAGAATACCCCCTATGAGCTTTGGAAAGAAAAAAAGACCTAACATTAATTATTTTCATGTTTTTGGTTGCAAATATTTTATTCATAATAATGGTAAAGATAATCTAAGTAAATTCGATGCCAAGGCAGATGAGGGTATATTCCTCAGATATTCTACATCTAGCAAAGCATATAGAGTTTTCAACAAACACTCTTTGGTTGTTGAAGAATCTATTCATATAATTTTTGATGAAGCTAACAACCAATCTTTGAGAAAGAAAGATGTTTTTAATGATAATACAGAAATTTTCGAAGATGGAATGAAGAACCTAAACTTGAAGGACAATAACGTTCAAGACAAAGACAAATCTACAACAATCTTGGAACAAAGCCATGATGATGAGAATGAAGCAACCGATGATTATAGGGATCTATCCAAGGAGTGGAGGTATGTACATAATCACCCAAAAGAATTGATATTAGGTGATCCTTCACAAGGGATAAGAACTTGAACCTCTTTTAAGGATACATTTGATTACCATGCATTTGTTTCTCGAATAGAATCTAAAAACATAGAAGAAGCTGAACAAGATCCTAATTGGATGCTAGCCATGCAAGATGAACTAAATCAATTTGAAAGAAACAATGTATGGATTCTTGTAAGCAGACCCATTGACCATCCAATAATTGGCACAAAATGGATATTTAGAAATAAATTAGATGAACTTGATAATGTTGTAAGAAATAAAGCTAGACTAGTTGCTAAGAGATATAATCAAGAAGAAGAAATTGACTTTGATGAAACATATGCACCGGTAGCAAGATTAGAGGAAATTAGATTGTTACTTACTTTTGCTTGTTATATGAATTTTAAACTATTTCAAATTGATGTGAAAAGTACCTTTTTGAATGGTTATATTGCTGAAGAAGTTTTTATAGAACAACCTCCTGATTTTGAAAATTACTCACTTTCCAACCATGTGTATAAATTAAACAAAGCTCTTTATGGACTTAAACAAGCAGCTAGAGCATGGTATGAAAGATTGAGCAAATTTTTACTACATAATAATTTTATTAGTGGAAGTGTTGACACCAGTCTATTTTTAAAAAATAAAAATAATGACCTTCTTATGGCTCAAATCTATATGGGTGACATCATATTCGGAGCTACTAATAAAATTCTTTGTCAAGAGTTTGCTAAGTTGATGTAGAGCAAATTCGAAATGAGCATGATGGGAGAGCTGAACTTCTTTCTTAGACTACAAATCAAATAATCAAAAGAAATCTTCATCAGCCAAACAAAGTACATCAAGGAGATGCTAAAAAAATTTGGCATGGAAAATGGAAAAGAAATTGGCACTCCTATGAGCCCCTCATGCAAACTTGACAAAGACGAGAATGGTAAGAATGTGAATGAAAAGCTCTATAGAGGTATGATAGGATCCCTACTTTATTTAACTATAAGTAGACCTGATATACTGTTTAGTGTATACATGTATGTAAGATTTCAATGTAACACCAAGAATCATATTTATTAGCTGTTAAGAGAATTTTTAGATATTTAGTTTATACATATAACTTAGGACTTTGGTACTCAAAACAATCCTCCATTGAATTGATTGGATACACTGATGCAGACTATGAAGGATGTAGAATTGATAGAAAGTGTACCAGGGGCACTTGCCATTTTTTAGAGTTGAACTTGATCTCTTGGTATAGTAAAAAGCAAAACTTTATAGCACTATTAATGCTTGAGGCCAAATATATTGCTGTGGGGAGTTGCTGTGCTCAAATACTTTGGATCAAGTAGCAACTCAAAGACTTTGGAATTAAGCAAAACAAAATTTCTATTAGATGTGACAATACTAGTGCCATAAACCTAACAAAAAATATTATTCAACATTCAAGAACTAAACACATTGAAATTAGACATCACTTCATTAAAGATCATGCATAAAAAAATAACATTATACTTGAATTTGTCACCACTAAAAATCAACTAGCTGAAATTTTTATAAAAGCTCTAAATGAAGATAGATTCTCAAAAGTCTGGGGTGAACTTGGTATTTGTGATCCTCTTTAATAATGCTTAATCTTAAATTTATTGGATCATTTTTGACCTTCTTCCATTATTCCTAACACCCCTTTTCCCATCCTAAAAGTTCAAGAAAAATCGGCTTGAAATTCCTTCCATATTTTGATTTTTTTTCTCTGTGCTCAAGAAGTCTCGGGTTTTTCACGAGACCTCTCGACTAAATTTTAAGGCCTCTCATGCTAAACACGAGAGCTCTCAAAGTTTTCAACACATCCCATCATTAAGATGAGAGCTCTCGATTCGTGTGGGCCCTCTTTTTAAAATCAGTCTACGAGAGGTCCTCTATTCCATTCTTTCATTCCACTCGTCCGAGACCTCTCCTCCATTCTGTCCAAAATTCTCCTCCTTTCCTAAAAAATCCTTCAAATCATCCTCTTTTGTCTATTCCCTCCAAACCTTGGCCCCTAATGTCTCTGAAGAAGAGATCGCTCGCTGCTCAAAGACCCTCCATCATGCCATTGACTGAAGCTAGGGCTAAACGACAGCACGACATGGCTCAATCATCTCCATCTACTTCATCATCTTATGCCCAGCTTTTCATTGCTACTAGGATAGTTCCAATAGGCCATTGTGTGGACATCGCTTATCTTGATCGAGAGCACTTCTGTATTGGGACCTGGATCTGGCTGCAAGGTTGGAAAAAACTCTGTACCCTAGAGGTGAACATTTATTCGGACTTAATAAGAAATTTTTTTTACCACATTAGTTTTGAGCATGGGTCGAAGGTGGAATATGTTGTGAAAGGAGTGCATATTTCTTTAGATGAGAGAAAAATAGGGCAGCTCCTTGAAGTGCCTAAGGCTGGGATCAGTAACCTAAACTTACTCGATAAAACTGAAGCCCTTAAGTGTGTCTTAGAAAGGGAAGAGGTTGATGAAAATCTTTAAGTTGTTTCACATCTTCTTTCGATCGAAATGAGATTATTGTTATCCTTTATCAGTCATATTATTTTTCCTAAAGTTGGAAGACATGACTGGATTGGAAAAAGAGAACTTGGAGTCATGTTCTTTATGGTGACTGGAACTCCCATCAGCTATTCCTCTCTCGTGCTACAACAACTGAAGGATATAGCTAGCAAGAGCAAGGAATGTTTACCTTTTGAAATGATCTTCACCTTAATCTTCAAGAACTTTCAAGTTAATCTAGAAGGTGAAGATTTCAAAAAGCTGGGTCACACGGACTACATCAATAAGGGAACATTGAACTGGATGAAATTTGTAAAGAAGGATGATAAATGGGTAAGGATAGATGAACGTGCTACAATCGAGCCTGAAGAACACAGATCTCCACCCCCTCCACCATCACCATCTGCTGGATCCTCCACTACACTAGGGTCTCCACACTCTCCTCAGGTGCCTCCTTGTCCTGCTCCAGCTCCTCCCCCAACTTTTGTTCAAGATCTATTAGTTGAAAGGATGGTAGAAGAAGTGGTTCAGAAAGTATCCGAAAGGTTTATGGATATACTATCCAGTGTGAGGCATCAACTTTTAGTAAGCATTTAAGAGCAAAGGATATCCACTGAGGGTCAAACAGAATTACTTAGTCAACAAATCAGTGGACTATCTCAAAGGTTAGAAATTTTGGAGAAGGAGCAGCATAAAACATCAACTCAAATTGAACTACTCCTATCCGACAACATCAGGATTGCATAGAGACTTGAAGAGAATATCACTGTTCAGTGCACCATAGCTCAAGTCTTCATTTCCACTCTACAGCAGATTTTGAGTTGGACTTTTTCTTTTGGACCATCATCTTTTTCTAGACAATCACCATCTCCTAGATCTGCTCCTCACTTATCCTCAACTAGACCCAAATCTTCATTTGAACCCATCATTGAGTTCCTCTCTGATGAGGACTAAGTCTAGTTTCTCTTTTGTTTTAACTTTTGATTTAGGTATGTTGGTTTGAGATTCATTTTTTATAAACCAACATGCACCTCTAACCTATGTAGTATTAAATCTTGAAATGGAATCAATCCTTTTTATATTTTTGCCTTCTTTACCTTTGTAATGATCCTTTCACTATAGTGATTTTGATGATGATAAAAAGGGGGAGAAATATTAAGAAAAAATATGCAAATGTATAATCAATTCAAACTAAAATACAAAAGGAGATTTTTTAGAAAATAAATTGTTTGAATTGATCTAATGCAAATCTTATTCATTTCATATGATTCATTTCATGGGAGCATACATTAAGGGAGAGCTTCAGCACAAAAATGTTGCATTCATTAGTTCGTAATATTCATATTTCTTATAATCATTTTATGGATTGCTTAATATTTTGTCACCATCAAAAAGGAGGATATTGTTGAACCTCCTAAGTGATTTTGACATCAAAAAGGAGGATATTGTTGAACCTCCTAAGTGATTTTGATGATGACCAAATATTAAAGCAAATAATTACTAATATATTTTATTTTAAGTGTTCTAATGTCAAAAGAAAGAGAGCTTTTTGATCAAAATAAGGAAGACATTAAGTGAAAATCAATCAAAATTCAAATCCTCTTGTTCGGAGCAAAAATTTTCTAAAAATCACCTTGGAGCAGTCTTCGAGATGTCTCAAAATTTTTTTGAGAGCTCTTGAGTGGACTAGCATGCCCCAAGCGCTGTTCTGGCTCGATTTTGAGAGATCTTGAGAGAATCTCTAGAGCTCTCGATCTCAGGTAACAGGAAGCTAGTTTTTATATCCTTAGAGTGAGAGATCTCGTAGGATTCCCAAGAGGTCTCGCGATATCCGTAAGATGGCTCATTCAGAATCGAGAGGTCTCGATCTTAGACAAGCCAATTTTTTTAGAAAGATGAATTTTTGTGAGACTGAAAGTGAGAGCTCTCCTGTTCAAACCGAGAGGCTCTATAACTTGGTAAGAGGTCTCGAGACAAATCGAGAGGTCTCGAAACTCGATGATAACCTTTTGATGGGGCATTTCAGATCAGATTTTTTCAGCTCCAATGGCTAGTTGTTGCTCTCCAATTTTTGGATTTTACTTTTTCTGAGCTCCAATCATCACCAAAAGAGAGGAATGCTACAAATATAAAAGGAAGAAGGCTTATTCATGATCAAATCGAAGAAAAATGAGAGAAAAGAAAAACATGCTCTATTCTTGAATGGAAATCCCTAACTTCAATCAATTTGTTCTCTCAAGCATTAAAAAATCCTCAAGTGCATTAACTCCACAGATTCAAAGAGGATTTCAACAAACTGCAAGGACAACTCTTCTACTCATTTGTAGGGGCCTTTTGAGTTGAAACATTTTCTTTCCCCTTTCCATGTATTTGGTTTTAATAGGGGCTGAAACTTGGGTTTTAAGATTTTTCTTCCCATTTGTTTATTCAGATTGGTTTATCTGATTCTTTTAAGGATTATGGTTGATGAACCTAGAGAAAAACCAACTGGATTATTGGATAGTGAGCTCAAAAAAACTATCCAACTATAATCTTAAGGGATTATAGTGAAATTCTCAAGAGTTTACTTGGGGAGTGGACGTACGTGCTGGGAGTGCACCGAACCACTATAAATTTTTTTTACTTATTTGTGTGCTCTAGCTTGTGTGTTTTATTTGCTCTCATATTTTATTCACTCAGGATTTAATTTTTAATCATGGCATGTATCTGTTTAAATTTTTAAAAACCTAATTCACCCCTCTTCCTCTTGGGTTGTTCATCTGGACAACAACTAATAATGCTTGAGCTAAGCATGAAACAACATCAAGAAGAAGATGTTAAGAAAAAGAAGATAATAGCACTTAAATCCATCACTCAACAAGATGAGAAATCTGATGAAATGGAAGATGAAGAATAAGATGAGGAAATAGCCCTCATCACAAGAAAGTTCAAAAGATTTTTGAACAGAAAATAAGGAATGAGGTAGAGGCTACCTACTAAAAGGGAGCATAGCAAGAAAAAGGCTATGGTGACAACATGGAATGACAATGATCACTCAAGCTCTGAAGAGGAAGAAGCTCATGAACTAGCCAACCTGTGCCTTATGGTATATGAAAATGAGGTAAATACTGAAATTTCAAATGAATTTACATTCAAAAAACTTCAAGAAGCCTTCTATTATTTAGTAGATGATTTTAAAAAATTAAAAACTAAAAATAAAGATCTAAAATTTAAAAATCAAGTCTTGCTAAAAGAAAATAAAATTATCCTAAGTGAAAAACTAGTCTTAACTTAAGAGAATCTAAATTTAAAAAAATAAAATTGATAAGCTAAAGCTGATAGTTGAAAAATTTACTTTAAGTTCAAATAAACTTCATATGATTCTTAAAAATCAAAAGATCGTTTATCATAAGGCCAGTCTAGGCTATAACCTCTTAAGAAAATAAAAATTTTTGAAAAATATTTTTGTAGATTCATAAAGCAAAAAATTTTCAAATGTTACTTTAAATGTGGTAAACTAGGACACAAATCTTATACATGTTTCTCTAACAATTTAAATATAAAAAAAATATAGGTTCCAAAAGAAACCATTATGATTAACCTTAAATGATCCAAGAAAACTTGGGTACCTAGAGTAAGGACTCAATTTTGCATGTAGGTGTGTCTTGCATCCAAAGAAAAAAATCAAAGATGGTATCTTGATAGTGGATGCTCAAGACACATGATCGATGATGAGTCTCAATTCATCATGCTTGATGCTAAAAGTAGAGGAATGGTCACCTTTGGAGACAATGACAAAAGAAAGATTATCAATATAGGTAACATTGGTATCACTCCCTCCAAGTATATTGAAAATATTTTATTAGTAGATGGTTTGAAACATAATCTCTTAAACATTAGTCAACTTTGTGACAAGGGTTACAAAGTTATTTTTGAATCTTCATTATGCATTATAACTAGTCCCAATGATGATGGCATTAAGTTTGTTGGACATAGACATGGTAATACTTATATGGTAGATTTGAATGATCTTTCTATAATAAACATGCAATGTATAGTAGCTATGAATAACAAAATAAATGAGACTAGTTAGCTTTGGCACCATAAGCTTGCACACATTAGTATGCATTCACTTTCAAAGCCTATCAAAAAGGAATTAGTTATCGATTTATCAAAATTAAACTTTGAAAAAGATAAAATTTCTGATGCATGCCAACTAGGTAAACAAATTAGAGTTTCATTCAAATCTAAGAACATTATTTTAACTTCTAGGCCATTGGAACTATTGCACATGGATTTATTTGGTCCTACAAGAACAACAAGCTTAGGTGAAAAATGTTATAATTTTGTAATTATCGATGACTACTCATGTTTTACATAAATTTTCTTTTTGGCACACTAAGATGAAATTTTTCATGTTTTCTCAAAGTTTTATTGAAAAGTTGCAAATGAAAAAGAATTTTCAATTCAAAGCATTCAAAGTGATCATGAAACTAAATTTGAAAACTGAGACTTTGAAAAATTTTGTGATGAAAAAAAAATAAACCATAATTTTTTAGTACCTAGGATACCCCAACAAAATGGGATGGTAGAAAAAAAAATAGGACTCTAGAAGAAATGGTCCGTACCATGCCATGTGAAAGCAACCTCCCAAGATTCTTTTGGGCGGAAGCAATTAATACGGTATGTTATATCTTAAACCATGGCCTAATTAGACCAATTTTAAAGAAAACATCTTATGAGCTTTGGAAAGAAAGAAAACCTAACATTGTATATTTTTATGTTTTTGGTTATTGATGTTTTGTTTTGAACAATGGTAAAGAAAAACTAGAAAAATTTAATGCAAAATCTGATGAAGCTATTTTTCTTGGTTATTCCTCCTCTAGTAAAGCTTTTAGAATTTTTAACAAAAAAAATTTAGTCATAGAGGTGTTAATACATGTTGTCTTTGATGAGACTAATGATCTTCCATCAAGAAAGAGTGAGGATATTGATGACGCAGATCCTTATAGAAGGGATGAAGGAGATCATCCTAAAGGATTCAACAATTCAAAATGAAGAAGATCATGAAGACAAGCAAGAAAATGAAAGTAAAAGACAACGAGAACAATCTCAAGGTATAAATCATGTTCCAAAAGAATGGAGGTATGTTCACTATCATTCCAAAGAACTAATTATTGGTGATCCTACACATGGGATAAAAACTCGCTCTTCACTTAGATATACATACAATCATTTTACTTTTGTTTCTCATTTTGAACCTAAAACCATAGATGAAGTCAAAAAAGATTATAATTGGATAAATTCAATGCATGAGAAACTTAATCAATTCGAAAGAAATAATATATGGATCTTAGTATCAAGATCTAAAAATCATCCAATAATTGGCACAAAATGGATATATGGAAATAAATTAGATGAAAATGGAAATGCAATTAGGAATAAAGCAAGATTAGTTGCAAAGAATTATAATCAAGAAGAGAAAATTGATTTTGATGAGACCTTTGCACCTATTACTAAACTAGAAGCAATAAGACTTTTACTTGCTTATGCATGCTTTATGAATTTCAAGTTATTTCAAATGGATGTTAAAAGTGCTTTTCTAAATGGATATATTGCTGAAGAAATTTATGTAGAACAACCTCAAGGTTTTAAAAATCATGCTTTTCCAAATCATATTTTCAAATTAAACAAAGCATTATATAGTTTAAAACAAGCATCTAGGGCTTGGTATGAAAGATTAAGTAAATTCTTGCTTAATAATGAAGTTTCAAGAGGAAATATAGATACAATACTTTTCATTAAAAGAGATCATGATGACATCTTAGTAATACAAATATATGTTGATGACATTATATTTGGGTCTACTAATAAAATATTATGTCAAGATTTCGCTAAGCTCATGCAGGAGGAGTTCGAGATGAGCATGATGGGTGAACTAATGTTCTTCCTCAGACTTCAAATCAAACAAACAAAGGAAAGGATCTTCATCATCCAAAGCAAGTATACAAGAGAGCTACTTAAAAGATTTAGGATGGAGAGCTCCAAAGCCATTGGTACCCCCATGAGTCTATCATGTAAGCTTGATAAGGATGAAGGAGGTAAAAGTGTTGATACAAAGGTTTATAGAGGCATGATAGGTTCGTTATTATATTTAACTACTAGTAGACCAGATATCATATTTAGTGTTTGTTTATGTGCATAATTTTAATCTAATCCAAAAGAATCATATTTAAATGCTATAAAAAGAATACTTAAATACCTAAAAGAAACTCAAACCATAGGTTTATGGTACTCTAAAAATTCATCAATTGATTTAATTGGATATTCAGATGCAAACTTTGCTAGATGTAGATTAGATAGAAAAAGCACTAATGGAACTTGCTAATTTCTACGAGTTAACTTAATCTCTTGGTTTAGCAAGAAGTAAAATTCGATAGCATTATCTATGGTCGAGGCCAAATACATTACAGCCGAAAGTTGCTGTGCACAAATCTTATGGATTAAGCAATAACTTGAGAATTTTGGCATTAAACTAAACAAAACTTCCATAAGATGTGATAATACTAGTGCTATAAATCTAACTAAGAATCTAATCCAATACTCTAGATTAAAATATATTGAAATAAGGCATCATTTCATAAGAGAGCATGTTCAAAACAATGACATAATTCTTGATTATGTTTGTCCTAAAAAATAATTGGCTGATATTTTTACTAAGACCTTGAGTGAAGATAAATTTTATGAAATTAGGAGAGAATTAAAAATTCTAGATCCTTTTGCTTAAATATCCTTCTTTTGATCCCAACTTATCCTCTACTAATATTTTTGTATCAATCCTTGAGACTTAATTTTATTGCTTTAAGTTAAAAATTATCCATCCTTCTTATTTTTTTCTTGACTACAAGAAGAAAAATTATTTTTAAACTTAATAAAAAAAATCATGGATAAATAATTGTACTTTATTTATCTCATGGATTTATTTGGGCATTCTAATGATTTTGATCATTTGATTCATTTTAAGTAACTATTTATATTTTACACATTTTGATCATATTATTATTCTCTTTGAAAATTAATTAGTATCAAGAAATTATTTTTGATCTTAAAAAAAGATTATTGATGAATATTCATGTCTTGTTCAGATTGATTAATTTTAAAAAGTAAATTTAAAAAAAACTCTTTTTATGTCTTTTGATATTGATGTCAAGCAAAATATTTTAAAGAAGCTATTAAAATTAAATATTCAAAGAGGACTTTAGGTTTTAATCAATTGATATCAGATAGCTTAACATTTATCTTATATTTTATTGATCTTAAAATATATATACATATATAATAATAAAAGAAAAGAAGAGATGATCCTAGAAAAATTGAATATATCTTGTAATTTGCTTTCAATGATCTATTTAAAATCTTTAATCTTTGAAATATTCCATCTCTCTTGAATGTTTGAAGTTCAAAATAATTTTGTTTAATGCATTTATTTTATTCAAAAAAGGAAGATGTGTTTTTAATCCATATTGTTCATAAATAGAATTTAAAAAAAAAAAAGAAAAGATATTCATTCTAAATTTATTGTATTCTTTCAAAATGGGAAAGAAAAGCTAAAAGATAAATTTATCCAACAATAATTATGAAAAAAAAGAGAGAAAATATTATGTGATGAATTTTTTGGTATTTACTCTTAAAAAATAAGGAAAAAGATGTTTGTTTGTTAAATATTATCTAGTTAGCCTTGACTGAATATTCTAATTAATTTGAGTTAAGGATAATAAATTTTGATTGTTTTATGATCTTTTTAACTTAAGCCTTCATGTGATTATTCAGTTTAAATTTAATTGATTTGATTGCCAAATTATTTTTGATAACTAATTGGAGTTAAAACTAATTTAAAATATATTCTCACTTTAAATAAATTAATTTTGATACGTACTTCTAATTTTAAAACTCTTTTGAAAATATGAATATAATATAAAATTTTTAATATGACTTTAAAAATCTTTGTAAAATTATTTTTGCTCTGATAATATCTTTATTTTGCTCGATATATTTCTGATATATAACTTTTTCAAGCTTAATTGACTAAAATTTATTTTTTTAAAAAAATGAATAATGAATTAAATATTATGTTTGATTCCACTATTCAAATCCTTGAAAAGCTCTAATCCTCTTAAAGCTTAAAAGTACATATTTGAAAATCTATTCAAAAAATCATATTCATTCAAAAAGAGGGAGAACCTTTGATATTTGAGTTTAAGCTAATTTTTTGAAGAAAGAAATTTTAAATGATAAGCTTTTAAAGGAGAGCTAATTCATTTGATTTGATTCAATTTTTTAAATTTTTTATTTAATTTTTTAAATTTAATACATCTATCATTTGACATACTTCATCACATCTCTGATTCCTCATTTGATTCAGATGCTTCCAGTCATGATCTCTACTAGATCTAGTTTAGTCATCTTTATATTAGGTTATGATTTAGTATCTCTTAGTTGTTTCTATGAGTTGTTGATTAAGTCATGGTTAGTTATAATTTTTTTTTTGGATCTAACTTATGGCATTGGTACTATTGGTTGCTTGGGTCATGGATAGTTGTATCCATGAATTTTGTATGTTTTGATAGCCTAACTCTCATGAATGCTTTTGATACCTTTAGCACTTATATATTTTGATGACTTGATGTTATGATTTATTATGTGTGAAATAATATCATTTGGATGTAAATATGTGTATATAAATATGATGATGTCATTTGAATGATGTGAAATGTAATCCCTATGAATTAGCTAAAATTCTATTATGATTTGTTGTAAACACTATGTTGTATATAAGCTAATTAAAAGTTTTGTCATAAACTCTTATTCTAATAGAAAAACATGTGGAATAATTTAAGAAAAAGTCTTTTCCTTTTTGAATTTTAAATCTCTTAAGATCTTACTTGATGATGTCAAAAAGGAAGAGTAGAGCATATAAAATTGGGCTAAAAGCAAAATTAAAGTAAAATTGACAAAAGATATAAGTAAGTCAAATACTTTTGCAAATAATTTGAATGTCTAATCATAAGTAATCTTCAAACTACTCTTTATATAATATTTATCAAATAACTAAATATGATATTCTAGTTAGTGATGTAGGCTTCTACATGCTTTATTTTTGCTTATGCTCAAATATTTTGTCATCAATAAAAAGGAAGAGATTGTTGCTCCAAGAATTGATTTTGATGATTACAAAGCATTTGAGAGGATTACTAATAAATTTGGCTTGGAAAAAGATTTTATGTATTTTAGGAGCAAAATCATAATTTTATCAAGTTTTGATCTGAGAGCATCAAGAGCAAGAATAGAAGATTTTTGATACTTTAGAGGCAGTCCCATAATTTTTGGATGCATATTTTAGGAGAAAATCAAATTTGAAGCAAAAGGGTCGACCTCTAGGTCTACCCCTGCTGAAATGGGCTATTTGGCATGCTATCTCTATGCCAAGGATCGATCCCAAGATCGATCTCTGCTATTCTGAAGGCTAAAAATATAGAACAGTCAATTTTCTAGATTCTATCTTAGAGGTCGACCTCGACAGCCCGTTGTCTTTATGCCAAGGGTCGATCCCAAGATCGATCTCTACTATTCTGAAGGCCAAAAATATAGAACAGTCAATTTTCTAGATTCTATCTTAGAGGTCGACCTC
Source organism: Cocos nucifera (assembly GCA_006176705.1). Lineage (NCBI taxonomy): Eukaryota > Viridiplantae > Streptophyta > Magnoliopsida > Arecales > Arecaceae > Cocos > Cocos nucifera. Next base: position 267,693 of record QRFJ01005062.1, on the reverse strand, counting down.
GAGGTCGACCCTTGTGCTAGAGGTCGACCCATGAGTCGATCCCTGTGATGAAAAATCTTCTGCAATGACTAGTTTTATCCCATTTTGACATCTTTTAATATTTTCTTTAAAATCTCGAACGGCTATAAATCTTGCCTAGGATTCTCTCCTCCATCTATTGAAGATTTAAAAGGCTATAAAAAGAAAAAAAACACAAGAGATTTCATTATTCAATTCAGCCCTAAGCAAAAAATCCTCTTCAAGAAAAGAAGCTTTCATTTTCAAGTTCACCAACCTCTCAAGAGCTCATTCAAGCCTCCAACAATCTTAAAAGAAATCAGAAAAGCTTTCTTCATTATTGTGAAAAGCATTCTTAAGACTTTATTTGCTCATTAAGGAAGCTAAATTTATATTTGATTATCATTAACTCTTATACTCTGCTTTATTATTTTGATTCAAGTTTTGAAGGGGTTTTAAAAGTTGGGAGGGTTGATCTGGACCTTAAATCGGAGTGTGTAGAATTGGCTTGTACTCGAGAAATAAGTGTGCTAGCTTGAGATAGCTAGGATCGGAGGTACCGACGTTGTATTCTGGTTGAATACGTTTAGTAGTTTTGAATTTTCAAGTAGGAGCTTGGGGAGTAGATGTAGGTGCAAGGAAAGTACCAAATCATTATAAATCTTTATTGTTTATGGTGTGCTTGCTGTCTTTCTTTTCTTAGTTTATTAAATTCTTACTTTCTAATCTTTTATATATTTATCTAACCTAAATTGCTTCACACACACTAATTGCATATCATCATTCAATCTTGATAACTTTAAATTAGCATTAAAATTTTAAAAATCCAATTCACCCCTCTCTCTTGGGTTGCATAGCTGGGCAACATCTATGCACATGAAAAATGCAATCTAAGCTCCTTAATTCAACCCTTCTCAGAGAATGAGGTTAGATCTGCACTTTTCTCTTTGGCCGAGAATAAACCTCGAGGACCAGATGCGTTTAATAATTTTTTTTATCAGAGGTATCGAAAGTGCATAAAAAATGATGTCATGAAGCTCTTCTCTAATTTTTACAAAGTTCCATATGATTTATCTAGGTTGAATTACACTTTTATTACTCTTATCCCTATAAAAGGTGACTGCTATAAGGTGTCCCACTTTCAACCAATAAGCATTGAACATAGGATGATTAAGCTCATTTCAAAGGTGTTGTCCATCCAACTTCAATCTAAAATTGTTGAGTTAGTTTCTAGAAACCATACAGCTTTTATCAAATGGCGCTTAATTTTTGAAAGCTTTGTAGCTGCCTCCGAGGTCCTCTCATATAGCCATCACTCTAACACCCTTGGCATTCTCTACAAAATAGATTTTGAAAAGGCCTTTGATAGTGTTGGTTGGAATTTTTGTTCAATCTCCTTCAATAGAGGGGCTTTGACAGATGTTGGATTGACTGGATGTAATCTCTATTTATCTCTTCATCCTCAGCCCTTGTCATAAATAATTCCGTTGGATCCTGCTTTCCAAACATAAGAGGTTTGAAATACGAAAATTTGCTTTCACCCCTTCTCTTTATTTTGATTGTAGATACACTCACTAGATTTCCATAGTTGGCAAACTTTGAAAACCTCCTGGAGGGCATTGGTCCTCATTCCATCACTAGACACATTCAGAGCCTTCATTTTGCTGATGACACCTTGATTTTTTGCAAAGCTAATAGATTAAATATCAACTCCCTCAAATTCATCTTATATGCCTTCAAGCTAGCAATTGGTTTAAAAATAAACATTCAAAAGACACAGCTGGTCAGCTTAGGAATAGTGTGCAATTGCAAGATAATTATGCAAATATGCTTGGATGCAAAGCTTCTGGGTTACCAATACAGTATCTAGGATTCCCTCTACATCACTCGGCTCCAAGTAGTAGGGTTTGGTCTTTTCTCATTGAAAAGATCTCTACACGCATGAGTGGCTGGAAGGGTAACTCCTTATCTTTAGCAGGTCGAATGGTATTGACAAACATGGTATTGTGGGCTATCCCTATATACCAAATGTCTATCTTCTAACTCCCAATAGTGGTGATTGAAAGAATAAATCAAATATGCCATAACTTCATTTGGAACGAGCAGCATTCTACGAACTGAGTCAAACATCTAGTTAAGTGGGATAAAAAATGTAGACCTAAGAAGCTGGGATGTTTGGGATTGTTAGATCTTAGTGAAATGAATATGTCCTCAAGCCAATCAAAATTTATATTTTGATGGGCTATTCTTTTATCTTCCAAATTCATGTAATGATAATTTTAAATAAATAAAAATATTTATTTCATCATATGCTGCATCTTAATTATTTATTTAAGATTATGATGAATCTCATAAATTAGGAATATGGTTTTAGGGTTACGATGAGGTCATACCTATGAGACCTAAAACCTTAAAATTCTAATCTAAATATTCCTGATCGATGGAATATTAAGTTGGGGATCAATGTTTTTGATAAGACTGGCACATCCTATGTATGCTTGATGTAAGGGTGATTAATCTCACTATCACTTGTGTATAACACTAATATAAGAAGATGGATACTCATTAAAGAATGAGTTCATTGAATTGATCCAACTTGAGAATATCTAATGGAGTCTTATCTACATGTCAATAGATGGTTCTCGTATTGGGAGTTGTGCATGTAATCCTTTAACCTAAGACTACCAAAGAACCTTGTATGCATGAATTCATATTTTGGTTCATACTCATTCATGACTTAGTCATGTATGGAGTGATCTGGATATGGTGGATTGCATATGGAGGTTATGAGTAGGTCAACAAGAAATCGATTACTCCTAGTAAGAGGAGATTGCATCCTACTTACTTCAATCGAATGATGATTCAGAAAGACTTTGATCAAAGCATGATGAAAATTAGAAATAATTTTTAATGTCTCATTAATCGAATCATCATCATATGATAGGAAGAAAAATGAATATGAAAATGTATTTGACATAATTCCATATCCATAGTCATATTCAGGATGCAAGGTGATTGAAGGATCCTGTTGCACGGTAACTTTTCACTGAAGGATATTTTTGATTTTTTCATCAAAATTTTATATCTTTCAAGTAGACATGATACGTTGCTAGATGTCTATCTTGTCTTGTGGGTTCGATCAAATTAAAGAGTTTAATTTGATTGTTAATTAAAAAGTATTCTAATTGATCAAATCGGATTAGCAAGTTTTGACCTAAATCAGTTTGGTTTAGTTCTAACCAAATTAGGTCAAGTTGCACCAGGATCCACTACTAGATAGATATGAAATCCAATGGGTCACACACAAAGAAAATTGATCAAGGGTCTAATTAGATTAGATCATGTTTGTAGGTTGAATATTCTAGCACATATTGCAAATCCTAGCACCTAGATTCGAATCGAATTCGAATCAGATTCCATTTTAGGCTAATTAAGTCTAATTTAAGTCAAAATAAATTTGGCTAATTAGTTGGTTTGACCCTTGGCTTGCTAACCAAGAGATTGGGCATCATCTATTAACAGCCTACACACCAGAGAATCTTTTTCTTTGGCGCATGGGATTTGATCCATGTGCTAGGGACATATGGCGCATGGATATATTTTGAAGCCAAAGTCTTTCTTAATTTTCATGTAAATTTTGTTATGTGATTTCAAGCGAAGAGAGGGCATAGAAGAGCCCTTCTACTAATTATTCTCTTTGTTGGTTATCAGGTTTTTGGATAACCAAAGAGTCTTTGCCGTCCCCTTGGACCAAGTCAAATGCCTTTGAGCTTTGACTTTTCCATGCCATCCTTATCTCCACACCCCATCTAAAATTGACACAGATAATGAGGACCTTTGATGGTCTTGTGATCAAATCATAATCTTTCATAGATGGTTCCAAGCAGAAATGAAACTGCATGACTTTTCAGAAACAACAGAGAATTATTTTTCAAAGAGTCCTTTTGCACGAAGCAACTCTTGGACTTAATTTTTCTAGCTTCCACATGGCATTATTTTTAGATGGGCATGAGATCCTTGAATGGGCATGAGATGAGGATAGGGAAAGGGTGTAAGAATTTGGTGGAAGCACCCCTACGTATATTATAAATAGGGGTGCACTCCGAGAGTCCAAGGCATCGATAATTCTTCTTTCTTTCTTACCACTCTCCTTAGTTGTCCAATTTCTTTCTTCCTTCTCTTTTTAAGGCAAGTTGTAATTAAGGACAAAAGGTTTGCTTTAGGACAAGGACTTAAAAAGATTGTAAAGGAAGACAAGGAGAAAAAAAAATAAGAAAGAGTAGGGTAGAAGGGAGAAAGTAAAGGCTAGAAAATGTTCTATCCAAATAATTAATGTTTTTATCATAAGAATTTTAATTAAAATAATTAGGTGTCCACGTGTCTTGATCAAGTCTCCTTATAGATCAACGTTGGAGGGTGAACATGTGGATACCTGGTGGAACCCATGATAGACTGCTATCGATAATCAGGATCAAGTTAGGATTAAGTGATCAGAGGTATATTCCAATATTCTAATTTATATTATAAATGCATATTATATGATTTAAATTCTAATAAGAAGGTCCTTGATTTTGGGTTTGATTTTATGATTTCATAATTTTGTTTTGAAATCCATGCTTCCACCCTGTACACCAAATCTTATAGTGGTATTAGAGCAAGCCTTACTAGATTAAATCATATATTGTTATGTTTATGATTTAATGGAAAAAATTGTAAATATGATATGATCATATTTAAAATTTTAGCATATTATTAATGTGATGTGATCATGTTTAATATTATTATGATATATATCATTCTGTAAGGTTACCCTGGCATAGTGGCAAATGTTCACTATGTGATGATGGTTGTCCTAGAGTGATGATACATGCTGATATGATTGGTATGATTGATATGATTATTTTATTTATGTATATGTTTTGAATTAGAATGTACATAGAGATCAATTAAATTTCTCTATAAAATTATATTAAGTTGTAGTATAATTAACCGATAGCAGAACTAGTCTGGATGTCTAATTGATCAATCGGTGTCTAGGAAAGTGGTTCATGATTGGTAAAGAGAACATGGTTTCTAATTGATTTCGTTGTCTGACCTAGCTAATTCATTGGTGTCTAAGGAAAGAAATGGAAGGACCCCCACCTCTCTTCCATTTATCTGATCGATTCGATTGATTTAATTCTAGATTGGGTGCTTAGGTATTCCTGTTGCAATCTGGCTCTGATATGCTGCAGAGCCGACTCAATTACGCAGATGAGCCAGCTCGAGATGAGATCGAACCGACTCAAGGTGAATTCAAGCTAGCTCTCTCAAGTGAATAGAAAGCAGTGCTCGGGCCAGACGCTATCGAGCCATCTTGACTAAGGACCAAGTCGGCTCGATGGATAGATTTCTTTTTTTTTTTGATTCACTACATTAAGGCCTTCCTTCATGCTAAATCATTATGATGTCATAAACCATATTAGGTTTGTTGTCCAATCATAAGATCGATTATGGGGACTAATGTAATATTGATCTAGTATATAATGATGCTTATGGCATTTTGGATATACTGCTTTGTTATGTAACCACAAGGATAGTTATATTTTATTATAACTATATAGAAATGAAGGATCCTACTTAACTAAAATATTATAGTTTGTTATGCTAACATAAGGCTATTAATATTTTAGAGGCCAAGAATATATTAAGAATTGCATGAGATGCAATTGGAAAGAGTTTCCTACCTTTGAACTTATAAAAATTTTGTTATGCAACCACAAGACCTTCTATAAGAAATTAGAATCTTAATCCCATTAAGAAAAATAATTAGGTTTTTCTCGATTATCATATTTGAGGGTTACGATATTCAATAAAATAGTGGAAGATATAATTAAATTAAAATTCTAATTTAATTATGTATGTCATCATGAGTTATTTATTTATGTAATATTCTTTAATTATGTAAATTAAATGGCTTCTTTACTTTCACTACGTTCAATTTTGGATTCAAATAAGTTAACTAGTCCTAACTATGTGGATTGGCTGAGAAACCTAAAAATAGTACTCAGTTAAGAAAAGCTCTCCTATATTCTTGATGCTCCTGATCTTGAGGCATTAGAAAAAGATGCCACAGAGGAAGAAAAGTCCACATAAAAAATGTGGCAAAATAATTCTCTTACTATCAAGTGCATCATACTTGCCTCCATGAGTAATAAGTTACAGAGGTAGCATGATGGCATGGACACTCAGTCCATATTGCTCAATCTAAAAGAGCTTTATGGAGAATAGAGTAGAACTGCTAGATATGAGATATCTAAATAGTTATTTCATGCCAGGATGGTAGATGGTTCATCCGTGCAAGACCATGTGTTGATGGTAATTGACCTAATCACTCGATTAAGTCAATTAGGTTTTATCATGGATGGAGAGTTGAGTTGGAATTTGATCCTACAATTATTTCTAGAATTATTTTCTTAATTTATCATAAACTATCACATGAACAAACTGCACACTTTCTTGCCAGAGCTATTAAATATGCTCAAAATAGTAGAGAGCTATATCAAGAAGGATAAGGCTCCTCTTCTTCTTGTAGATGGGATCTCCAAGAAAAGGACGGGCAAAAAGGTTCAAAGTGGAGGTTGAACCCAAAAAGTGGAATAAATAAGAAGAAGAAGGTGAAGAAGCCCTACGGATAGACGATCTATTTTCACTATGGAAAAATAGGTCATTAGAAGAGGAATTGCAAGGTTTACCTTACAACTATGAAGACTAGTCCAAATAAAGAACCAAAAGGTATGTATGAGATACATACAATATTATCATTGAATTCTTCTATTTCAAACTCTTGGGTATTAGATACCTGCTATGATTTTTATATTTATAAATCATTGTAGAGGCTGCAAAAATTTAGAAGTTTGAAGAAAGATGACTTTGAGCTCTACAGCGCTGGAGGAGAGTTCATCCAAGTGGAAGTTGTAGGAACACATATTTTGAAGTTACCTTCTAGGAAGATCTTAGAGCTCATAAATTATTATTATATGCCAAGATCATTAGAAATATTATATCTATATCGTTGTTATTAAAACAAGATTATAAGCTTGATGTAACGAGCAATGGTTGTTCTATCAAATATTCTAATGAAATAATATACAATGGTTTTTTTGATAATGGTTTGTTAACTCTATGTTTGGATAACAATATTTTTCATGTTGATGAAAGTAGAAAGTGTGAAAGAGAGCACATAAATAATACTTTACTTTGGCATTATCGACTTGGTCATATTAGTGAGAACAAGATTAACAAGTTACATAAAGAAAAGTTCTTTGATCCTTATGATATGAATCATTATGAACTTGTGAATCATGTCTCATGGGTAAGATAACCAAGACTCTATTTAGTGAACATGAAGAAAGGACAATTGAGTTATTCGAACTTATACATATAGATGTATGTGGTCCATGATCACTCAGACTGGAGGAGGTACTCTTATTTTATAACATTTACTGATGATTTATCTAGGTTTAGATATGTGTATCTTTTGAAATACAAATCAAAATCTTTTGATAAATTCAAAAAGTATTAAAGTATGGTTGAGAAACAAACTGAAAAGAATATAAAAATCCTTTGATCTGATCAGGAAGGAGAATACTTATCTCGTGAGTTTCTAGACTATCTTAAAGTAAAAAGAATTTTCTCTGAATGGACTCCTTATATACCACAGTTAAATGGTGTAGCCGAAATGAAGAATCGTACCTTACTGGATATGGTACGATTGATGATGTGCTTCACAAAATTATCTATTTTCTTCTGAGGTCATGCCTTAGAGACCATAGTATACATCTTGAATAGAGTATCTTCTAAGTCTGTATCTAGCACTCCATATGAGATATGGAGAGTTAAGAAATCTAATCTTAAGTATCTTAAGATATAGGGTTGTCCAGCATATGTCAAAAGAAATTTTGGACATAAGCTAGATGCTAAAGCAGATAAATATCTATTTGTAGGATATCCTAGAGACAGTATGGGATATCTATTCTACCATCCTACTGAACAAAAGATATTTGTAGGTAGGCATGCCACTTTCATGGGGAAAAGTTTATCCTAAAAAGAGGTAGTAGGAGAAACATCGAACTTAGTGAAGTTCAAGAAAAATAAATAGATATTTTTCAACCAAATAAACACATAAATAAGGAAGAACCAGAACACACAACTCCAATTCATAGGTCTTATAGAGTACGACATACACTTATGAGGTACGGATTTATTATTAAGAATAATGAAGCCCAAGTTATTGAGAATGACGAACCTCTGATCTATACAGAAGCTATCATGAGTAGGGACTCAGACAAATAGCTGGCTGCCATGCAATCCAAAATGGAGCCATGTACACCAACAAAGCATGGACTTTGGTGGATGCGCCAGAGGGTGTGAACCCTATTAGGTGCAAATGGATCTATAAGAAAAAGATTGGAGTGGATGGCCAAGTTGAAACCTATAAAGCTAGATTAATGGCTAAGGATTTTAGGCGAAAACAAGGTGTAGATTATGATGAAACATTCTCACCTGTTGCTATGCTCAAATTAATTCAGATCATGCTTTCCATAGCAGCATACTATAATTATGAAATATGGCAAACAGATGTGGAGACCGCTTTCCTTAATGATTTCCTTGAGAAGGAGGTCTACATGTCATAGCTAGAAGATTTTATCTCAAATAAGAGATCAAATTAGGTATGCAAGCTTAAGAGATCCATTTATGGATTAAAGCAAACTTCAAGGAGTTGGAACATCCACTTTGATGTTACAGTCAAAGAGTTTGGCTTCTTCAAGAATGTGGATGAACCATGTGTGTACAAGAAGATTAGTGGGAGTGCCATTATTTTCTTGGTTCTGTATGTAGATGACATACTCCTCATTGGAAATGATATTCTAATATTGCAATCGATCAAGTTATGGCTATCAAATAAGTTTTTCATGAAAAACTTAGGAGAAGCATCCTATATACTTGGAATAAACATCTATAGAGATAGATCTAAGAGGATACTAGGCTTGTCCCAATCTAAGTACATTGACTTAATACTGAAAAGGTTCAGTATGGATGAAAGTAAAAGAGGTTATTTATCCATGAGTCAAGGCATACATCTCTCTAAGAAGATGTCTCCTAAAACACCTGAAGAGAGAAATATAATGAGTTTTATTCCCTATGCTTTGACTGTAGGATCAATAATGTATGCCATGTTATATACCAAGCCTGATGTTGCTTATCTTTAGGCATAGCCAGTAGATTTTTGGCTGATCCAAGAGAGGATCATTGGAAAGCTGTGAAAAATATTCTTAAGTACTTAAGAAGGACTAAGGATATATTTTTGGTATATGGTGGATCTGATCTCAAACTAAAAGGATATTCCAACTCTAATTTTCAATCAGACTCAGATAATAGCAAATCCATTTTTGGATATTTTTTTACTCTGAATGGTGGAGCAGTGAGTTGGAAGAGTACCATTTATTTGAACAGCTCGAGCGGGCGAAGAAGCTTGCTAGCAAAAAATCCTGGATCCAAACAATGAAGATCTACTTCTTGAAAGCTGAGCTTTGAGGAGCGAAAGAGAAGATTCAATAGTTAGAGAAGAGCTTGACCTAGGCCCAGAGTTAAGAAGAATATGGCTGGGATTGGTTGAAGAAATTTTTCAACCTTCAAAAATAGCTGCATGATGCTGAGGACGTGTACAATACCTACAGGATAGGTTGGTGCAACCAAATTTTTGAGCTCAAGAGGAAGCTTAAAGCAGTCAATAGTGAGGTGGACCAGCTCCAAAAGTAGCTAGCAGATCATGCTCAAGCTAGTCCAAGCAGGGACTCGAGTGAAGTTGCTTACTTGAAGAGTACTCTTGGAAGCCTCTCGAAGGCATATGAAAAGAATAAGGCCAAGCTCCAACTCAAGATTCTAACGACTTACCAAGAGAATGATGTGAAGGATGCTAAGGCTAAGTTGGCTGTCTTATGAAAGAGATTAAGAGAGGCTAAGGAGGATGTTAAGATAGCTCAGAAGCTGTTTGGCGAGAGTTTAGAGACAAGGAAAGAGCTTGAAAGCAAAATAAATGATTTGAAGCTCTCTCTTGTAATAGCCGGGGCCAACAGTCTGAAGACCAAATAGGAATTCATCCTTGATCTTTTCTTTTTTTTTTTTTTGTAATTGATCCTGGAGACCTTTGTAATGAACTTTGTTTTACTAGAGATCTTTGTAATGAACTTTATTTCAATGAAGTGATACTTCTTTTGATCATCTTTCTGTATCTTGTTTTGACTTAGTACTAGTGGAACTCCTAGTTTTTGTCCCATGTTTGATGTTGGTGTTGTTTGAAAATGATAATTCTGATCTAATGTCTCGTAGGTATGTCCCCTTTATTTATGAACAAGGATCTTTCAATCCTATTTAGAAATTAGCCTTTCTCCTAGTTTACGAGCTAGGAGTTTTCATACCCTTTGTAAGAGTCTTTAACCATGTTAGGATGAGGTTTTTCTCCTATTCCTAATGTGGCTATCCTCTTATTGATGATTGAAGATCTTCACATCCCTTGTTAGGATCTTCATCCACGTCACATCCCTTGTTAGGATCTTCATCCACGTCAGGATGAGATGCTCCTTCTGTTCTTGACGTGGTTAATCTCTTATTTAAAAATTGAAGATCTTCGTATCCCTCATAAGGGTCTTCACTGATGTTAGGATGAGATCCACCTCCTATTTTTGATGTGGTTAATCTCTTGTTTAAGAACTGGAGGCCTTCACCCTCATTAGGATGAGGTTAATCTCCTATTTAAGAATCGGAGGCCTTTAAGGTGACTTTTATCCTTACTAGAATGAGGTCCACCTCCTATTTCTAACAAGATTATTGGGATATAAAAGGACCATTGAATGGGCCTCTCTTAGTGGGCCGTTGAAAGGGCCTCTCCTTAGTGGCACAAAAGGGCCATTATAGGAGCCTCTCTCATAGGGCATAGATGATCTTCATCCTCATTAAGATAAGGTCAACCTCCTATTTAAGAATTAGAAGCCTTTGTATCCCTCGTAAGAGTCTTCACCCACATCAGGATGAGGTTCATCTCCTATTCCTGATGTAGTTAACCTCCTGCTTAAGAACCGAAGGTCTTCATCCTCGTTAAAATGAGATTAACCTTCTATTTAAGAACTGAAGGCCTTCACCTTCATTAATGAGGTTAACCTTCTATTTAAGAACCAGAGGCCTTCGTATTTCTCATATGGGTCTTCATATTGAAAATAGTGTCCCAAAGCCAATCGTCAACCTATTGATAGCTGAGCTATTTTTTGTACTTATATATAAATTATTAATTGAATAAAAATTATTTTAGCTTTTTCATCATAAATTTTCATCTTCTAATAAACTCCTGTGTTGTGGTAAAGTCCTTAGGACTATTTAGAATTGATAAAGAAGGATTTATCATTTAGTCCTTAAATTTGTTCATGATGAAAAGATATGTTGTTACCAAGGACAACAATATTTGTCGAGTGTAGGTCATTGCATGCCATATGGGTTGATAGTCTTCTTAACCAAGAAGTATGGAGACACTAGTATGGCATGCAAGTGAGATGTAGGAGTATATATTTGTTTGAAATGAAACCAACTCTAGAGCTTCTCTGCTGTCAAGATTTGCTCCGATGGAATATGGGTATAAGTGTTCCTTCGACCTAAGATCATCATGGTGACTTTCAAGCAACTCACTATGCTTTGGTACTAGACTATCTAAATTTTTAATTCAGTGATGAAAGATTTCTGGGCACAGTCAAGTACTTGAGGAGTCGGTGTATGAATCAAGATGAGATTGACCACTCCGATTCAGGAGTTGTGTTCAATTATGTTTCAATTTACCAAAGCCTTGGCTAAGATAGTCCTAGTGAGGAGTCACAGGACTAATTATGTTGAGACATGATATGGATATATTTTTTAGGATTGGCAGTTTAACTCTGAGTCATTCTATATATAAAGATTAAAGGGATGAATTATACGATAACCATATTCGCGTTGGTTCTGAATGTTGTGATTGCAACTACTCAACCTATCCGAACATCGAATACCATTGCTCGATGGTCACTTTGATTGGTATAGGAAGTGGTTTCTATGCTACTAGCTTAGGTTTGAACCTACGGGGTCACACACATTAGAGGTTTCTATCTGATCAGATGGTTGATAAAGAGTTCTACTAGACTGGGACTCCATGGTCAAGAGTCTCACTGGACTGGGACTCTTCAACTAAGAGTCCTACTACATTGAAACTCTGGGTTCTACTTGTTTGGGACTCTATGATTGAGATTCCTACTAGTTTGGGACTCTATGATCATGAGTTTCATTCATTTGGAACATTGGGGCAAAGAATCCCACTGGTTTGGGACTCTTCGATCAAGAGTTTCATATCGATGGAACTTTATTGTCAGAATATCCACTAAATTTGAATTCTATATTTATGAGAGATTTAATTAATAATTTAATTATTAATTAACTTAATTTAATTAATTAATAAGTTTTGGATCAAGTCTAACTAAATTAGATTTAGTTGGATTTGACCTGATTAGGTTATGAGATAACCTAATCACCGAGGAGGTTTGATCCCTGATTTGATCAGGGATTAGGCTTGATCAATTTTTATTTAATTAAGATTTAATTAAGCCTAATTAAATCTAAATGAGTTGGTTTTAATCTGGTCTAATTAGGCCTAGCCAAATTGGTTTGGATTGGGTCTTAATTGGATAAGATTTTAAGACTAGTTTGACTAGTTTTTCCTACGCCACATCACCCTGACTTGCACCCAATTTTTTTCTATGACAATTCTGAATTCTTGTAAGTTTTCCACACCCAAATGGAGATCATGCCTAGGTTTCTCATGCCCCAAATGGATAGGTTTTGGTTGGTTACCATTTGAATTCAAATGGAGTTTGAATTTAAATGGGCAACCACCTCATCTTATCCCTCCACGCACTTTGGACTCTGTTTGGCACAAACAAAAGAGGTTTTTGGGTTGGGGCATGCAACATCTCTAAAGTGAAATCCTTCTACACGTGGTCCACCCTCTTGTGTGTGAAAAATACTGAGAGTTTCCTAAAAAAAAATCTAGAGAGTGAGAGGTGCAAGGTTCTAGGTGAGTGATGTCCTAGGATTTCAGCCTAGGATTCGGGAAGAGATTTTGTGAGTTTTGAGTGTCAGAAATTCATAAAATTTTTAGAGAGCCTCCTCTACCTCTCTCCTACCTCTACTAGTGATTTAGAGTATCTAAAGAGCCTATGGAGGGAGATCAAAGTAGTTCGATCGAAATCAGCCATCGAAGCTTCCAGCATCGAGCTAGCACTCGAGGGGAGCTGATCGGGACTAGGGCATCATGTGGATGATCCATGGAGGCCAGACAAGCTGTGTGGCTACATCATGATGAGTGGACCTTTTCGGTGATGATCAGATAGTGGTGTTCGACTATCCTCTCGGGTATCGTGTTCTGAACACATAGTAGTAGTATAGTAAAATAGTTTTACTGCTAGAATTTAGTTTTTCAAATTTAAGAGCATGTACATCACTTTTAGATCCTTGATAGTGTAGGGTTTTTAATTTGAACAGTAGCTTTAAAATTCATTAATTTAACTTTTATTCTACTATATTATATTATTTTTGAAAAATCTTTTTGAAAGTTAAGCTAGAAATCCTCCACTGCATACATTCAATGGTATCAGAGTGTGGTCATTAAATGTTATTTATATGCTTTAAAATTTGAATATCTACATATTAGATATGTAATACTTTTGAGTAGCCTAATAATCAAGCTTGAATAAGCCACCAAGCCATCCGGTCATAAGGGATAAGTATGGTTTAAAGGCCATCTCCTTCCATTTGATGGGGATATCTTATGGTGGTAGGGGTGCCACCATGAACTCATTCCTGAAGATAAATGGCAAAAAAAATTTTAAAATTAGTTTAATTTATTTTAATCATGAATATATTAGATTAGATCTAAATTTAAATTCATGATTTTTATGTATTGTACATAAAACCTACAATTAGTATATGTTTGTGAAATAAGCAGACCCATTTTTGAAATGAGACGACCCATTTAGTGCACAGTGCTAGGTTGTAAAGAATCTTTCAAAATTTTGAAAAATATTTTCGAAATGCCAAATCCCAACCCTCAGTCTAAAAACTTAATTAAGAATTAAGTATTATGAATTAGGATCTACAATTATGAATTAAAGATCCTATGTCATTGACCATAAAATGTGGGTTATTAGGTTAGATAAATTAGGTCGATTAATTAGGTTATACCTAAGATTATTTAAAGCATAGACTAAATTAGAGTAATTGATCAAATCTAACTAAATGTTGATTTAGATTAGGTCAAGAACTCTTTTGACTCAATTACAATAGTTGTAGTTGGTCAAGTCCATGCCTTTAACAAGTACCAAATGGACTTGATTCGTAGCTATATAGTCGAACCCAAAATTACTAGGTTGGTCCAATTGAAACTAATGAACCAATGGTTTCTAAGGTAAGTTTGGCAGTTTAGACCAGTGGTTTTTAATTGGGAGCTACTCGCACTGATTCAATCTTTGATGAGTTAATGGCATATCCCTTCGACTGATCTCACTAACCTAACCATCCTGATGAAATAGATTTTGATTAGATCACTTGGTGATTTGGACTCACCTATGTCAATTAGGTAAATCAGTGTGACTGATTTAGGTGCTCCTAATGTCGGCTTGAATTAGATTCTTTTGATCTGACTTGGTAAAGTTAGTGGGAGGATCGAATTTGGCTGGTTAATTCTCTCTCTTCTTCATAAATTAGGTTAATCAAATCATCTAAAATTATTAGATCCTTAAAAATGATATAGTTATGGTGATAACTAGATCAAGTCTCACATTAAGTTGAGTGATAATGGATCTATTAGTTTAATAATCATTAGAAGCCCAAAGACTTGATGCTTATTGACTAATGAAATTATTATTCATAATATGATGATTCGGTTATTTCTTTCTAATGATGGTTAGGTTGGCCAACCAAAGTCGGGCCTGATCATTTATTAGTCAGATATACCAAATACGATCATGTTAATGGTTGGACCTAACCGGACATTTTTAGTAGAGGTTAAAGCTTACTGATTAGATTTTTGGGATAAAATTAAAATTACTAGAAGATATTTAGAGAAACAATTAATTGTGAACCTATACATAGAAGCACATAGATTAACCGACTAAAGTCTGGCTTATGTGTAGTTTGTGTGGATTCTAGTATCCACTAAGAAATTAAAGTAATTCCTCGAATTAGAGGTAGATGCTATCAATTTAAATAAAATAGTGGGAGAACCTTTAGACTAAAGTCCAAACCTTTAGTGTTGATAATTCATATATTAATTAGGTTATGGTTTTTCCTTTTCTACAGTTATGGCCATTATCCTATCACTCTGATCTATTAGATGTGTGCCCTAGAAGCTAGATTGGCTAACACTTGTAATACACTTCTAAGGATAATTTCATAATTTTGACTATAAATAATAAAAAAATTATTTTCTATCATAGTGTGTGTTTGAAGTGTCTATGATACATCCTTTGATTTAATGATAATGATAATTCATATTTTTAAGAGTTGAAAATTTAAGGCATGAATTTTCATAATTAACTCATAAACTGCTTCTGACCATAGGATCATCACAAGGATGGTGATTGATCCAAAAGATTAGTGTACGATCGCTTTTTTAAAGTAGATGAGTCTTAAGTCTATGGTGTAGAGACATCAGAGTGAGAGTATAGGTACTTGTTAGAAAATGAGGGCACTAAGCATGACAATCTTAAGCAGTCATAAGCAAGTCTACCTTCTCGTCGATGACTGGCTCGATGTTGTAGTGGTGTGTCTGGTTCTTTGACCTGAGGTGCATTGATAGTTTTTCTTGAGGATGTAATAGTTTGACTACACCATAACTCGATCTCCTAGCCATTCCAAATCCTAAGGTGTATGTTGGCTATAGCATGTTCATTGCAGAAATTCAATTGCACCAATAAGGGATCCATTTACCTTGGTAGATGAGTAGCCCTATGATAATCATGAGATTGAGTCCATAAGCCCATGGCTATGATAGTGTGAAGATGATAGAAAGAGTTTCTATTAGGGTTTCACATAGGACTCAAATTGAATGATTAATTTAGATGATGGATATTCAGTTTGACGAGTTTACCTTAATTCTAATCCTTTCGGAGCTTAGGATAGAAGAACCCAATCACATAGGTAGCTGCTCCAAGAGGTTTGCTTGTAGTTCTGATGGCTTGCCACCATATACTGCTAGGTGTCACTGATAGATTTTGGGAGCAATTAGAATGATCTTGATGATCGATCATTCTAATTATGTGAATCGAAAAAGTTCTGATCTATCAAAAGGTGTTTCGATAATGTCGATGATAGAGATCACATCATATCTCATTAACATATGAAACTAAACCTAATTGGATCATACAAATAAGAATTTTGGTTTGGATGTCATCAATTGGGCTAACCCAGTTTGATTGATTTGAATTAGATCCAATTAGGTTCAAGGAAATCATGCTAGCACACGATTGAGCATAACTTTCTCCTTCTATAATCTTTCTGGTTCATCTCGACTGAGCCAAATTGATTTGGGCTCATCCAAGAACCCTATATGGGTTTGTATTTAACTAATTGAAACTTATTCAAGTCGGAAAAAAGATTGTCTTAATTCATCATATGGAAATAAAACAACACCTGCAAATTCCTATTGCCACCTGCCATTTTCTGACATTGCCCAGACATGAGATGTCCTAATGCAGGAAAGAAAGGGTAGGGGCATGCTCCCCCTTTGCACATCTCCTTGGGATGCATGCCCTCTTGTATTTCACAAACAAGAATATGCGAATGCCCCTAGTTGGCGCACATACATGGGGAAAGGAGATGGAGTCCCATACAGATGGGACTTTAAGGCTACTTGATTGCTTCTAACTCTTTGGAGCCAACTTCATTGGGCTTATCCAGTATTGGCGCCAACATAGGAGATTTTGAGGGGTTTCTTATCTGATATGATCAGATGACATTATCCCACCAATCAGATTTAGATCTGATTGATCAAAAGCCTCTGATTGGCTGGGATGATGTAGCACTGCATGGTGCAGCAGGGTCTATTTAAACCTTATCTGCACCTAGGGTTTTATTCTTTTGCCCATCTACCATGTCGCAAGGCTACCCCTTATCCTCTCCATGCCATCCTCTGATCCTCTCTCTCCCCTCTCCATGCCCAAGGAGTTGGGCATAAATCCAGCAAGAGTCCAAGGAGCATTGGCACTCAGATCAGGAAGAAGGCAGCATTGTTTCAAGAGACGATTGCTGCTACTTCAAAGGGAGTTTTGAAGAACCTTTAGATTAGATGCAGGTCTGATCTTTGGAGCATTGATTTAGAAGGAGAAGACCTCTAGATCCTATTCAAGTGGACTTTGGTAGAGGCCAGGCACGTGCGTGGCACGATCCAGAATCTCAAGAGCATCAAGATCATCATCGGGATAATCAGATTACCTTAATCAGGTAACAATGATTGTTTTCTTATTTAGATTTAATTTTATATTTAATATTAGATAACCTTGATTAGATCTGAGAACCCTTAGATCTAATCAGATTATAAGAATTTTTTTTAAAAAAAATCAGCCTCAAATCTGATTAGATCTGGATGATCCTACGGTGGAAAATAGAGATTTTTCTTCAACTGGTATCAGAGCGAGGTTAGTAGTTTTTTAGATCTATTTTAGATCTAATTTATTTTTATTTATGATCTAATATTAAAAAAATTTATATATCACATCAGATATGATTAGATCTAAAATAAAAAAATAAAAAAAATAAATAATTTAGATGTATAGTGTATGAGATGCATGACTAGACTAGGTATAGAATAGTTCTATGTGTATCCTAGTGTAATCATGTTTTTAATTTAATTAAATATGATTTTAAATCTATTTTATTTCTATTTTTTTGATGTTATAAATATTATAATTAGATCTAAAAAATAAAAATATAATTTTTAATTTTTAATTTATTCATATGAGATATGAAAGATGCATGTTTAGATTAGTTGTAGAATAGTGCTATAAACTATCTAGAATAGTTTTATTTTGATGTGATCAAATTAAATTTTACCTTTTAGATATTATATATAATATATCAGATCTTAAAGCATGCATATTTAATTAAATTATGATACGTAAGATGTATGCAAGGCATGTATAGGTTAGATCATTAATTGTATATGTGATATATGATTTAGATCTAACTTGTTTTATAGTAAAAAATATATTTTTGATTAAGACATTCTCCTTGGCTATCTGATTATAAGTATGAAATAGGGTTTAAAAGCTCTCTCCTCCCATTCGATGGGATGTTCTTATGGCATGTAGGGGTGCTGCGCGTTCATCCTTAATCAGAAATCAAAATTTATTTTTTATAAAATTTTATATCCTAAAACTCTAGGATTTTAATACATATTTATGAACCCAAACTTAATTAGGAATTAAGATTATGAAACCAATTAGGTCTAAAAATTATGAATTTTTAGATCTAAGACACCTTCATAAAATTGGGTTTGGGCTTGGGTTGCTCAATTAGGTCTAGCAATTGATCAAACCGAATCAAGAGTTAGTTAGGTAGGATCAAGAGGGCTTAGAATTAACCAGCCCAATAAGATTAAGTCTGGATCAAGGTCGACTCGCATTCACATGTGGTTGACCAAGTCAAGACCTAATTTGGCTCTATGGTTCGAGCTTGAATTGTAGGCTAATTCAATTGATTCTGATTCGACAATTTGATGTCTAAGATAAGTCTGGTAGATACGATCGACTAATTTTTAATTGAGAGCTACTCGATCTAAATGCATTCTTGTCAAGTTAATGGCATATCCTTTCCACCAATCTTACTTATCTGGCTATTTATGTCAATCCAGTTTTGATTATAGATGGCTAGCAATTCAAGTTAACCCATGCCACTAGGTTAGTCATAATTATTATGACTAAGTCAAGTCAAGTTTAAAGAGACCTAAATCAAATCTTCCTAAAAAAATATTAAGTCATAGGTCTTCCATCATTGTAGATGTGCAGGGCCTTTCCGAGGTTGATTGTTCTTAGTTGCTTATAGTGGTTTAGTTGCACCAAAAAGATGCAACCATGTCTATTAGGCATTGGATGCTACGGGTTGGAGGATGGGTTGGATTCAATATTTTGGATATGGTGAGAGATCCAATCAAGAATTTAATTCATGCAAATGGTGGGTCTGATTTAATAAAGAAGTGGAGTAATATTCTGGGTATAGTGAGCTTCATAAATTGAAGATCAGGCTTGGGTACACCATGATTAAAAAATTATTGGATAAGAGTTGTTCACTCATCGATTGATACATCACCAATAACTATTAGGTGAGGTGGTGAGCCAGTCGGTGGGACCGCACCACCCACTAGAAATCAATTGATTGTGGAGATTTTCGCATCTCTATTAAGAAAGTGTAAGGATCTAAGAAAATAGTAGAAACCTAATTTATTTAAAAATAAAATTTTTAAATAAATTGGTTAAGTGTAATTATAAAATCTAACTAGAAATTTTAACTCTCTGTAGGAAAATATCTACGTTCAACCCACTAGCCCATATCCTGGACACCCATAGACTGATCGAACACAACTACAAGGATTGGCTCTAAAACTTCAAAATTATTTTGGATTCTGAGAAGTTGACCCATGTATTAGAACAGGATCCTCCCACTTTATCAGCCCATCCATCTGCTGAATAGAGAGCATCTCTAGAAAAGTGGATAGTTGAAGATAATAAAGCTAGGTTTTACATGTTGGGCTCGATGTCTGATGAGCTTCAGTGCTAACATGAAGACATAAAGACTAGCCACCAAATGTTGACTCACCTGCAAGAGTTATTCGATGAACAGAGTAGCAAAGTCAAATATCAAGTCACTAGAAGACTTTTTAAGGCTCAAATGCATGATGGGTAGTCGATCCAAGATCATTGTCTAATGATGATCAAGAACTTAGAAGAGCTTAAAAAGCTCGATGTCAAGTTAGATTAGGATCTGTAGATTAATATAATTCTATAGTCTTTGACTGATGCATATGGACAGTTCATCATGAACTACCATATGCATAAACTTCAGAATACCTTGGCTAAACTTATGAATATGATGGTTACTGCTAAGCTTTCTATGAAAGGTTCTAAAGGCTTAGTACTTGCTGTGGAGTGGACTTTTTTCAAGAAAAATCTTTTGGAAAGAAGAAGAAGACCGCAAAGAAGCAAAAGGTGGAAGATGGAAAGAAAAAGAAGACAGAGCCGAAGAAGAAGGCTGCTAATGAGTAAAAATATTTTCATTGCAATATCGATGGCTGTTGGAAGCGAAACTATCCTTTATACCTAGCCAGCCTGAAGAACAAGAAGGAAGGTCCTTCTGGAGGTATGCTCATAATTGAATCAAACCTTATGGTCTCTTTTGCATCCAGTTGGGTGCTTGACTCTGGTTCGAGTGCTCACTTGTGCACTTCTATGTAGGGTCTTGAGAAGAGCAAAAAGCTGAGGGTTGGTGAGATGATCCTATGCTATTGAGAATGGAGCAAAAGTTGCTGCTATGGTCGTAAAAACCTATCCTCTTCGACTACCATCAAGAGTAGATTTAATTCTTAGGAATTATTTTTATGTGCCTGCAGTATGCAGGAATTTGATTTCTACTTCATGTTTATGAAGGAAAATCCTGATTTCTCGGTCCAGGTTCGTCCAGATCTGATTAGATCAAGAGATATATTTCAAAAATTTTTCTCTTGATCTTAATCAGATCTTGATATGTTTCAGATCTGATTCTTATTATTTTAATAAATAAAATAAAATAAGATAAATTAAATCTAATTTAATTTACCTGATTTGGGTAATCCTATTACCCTGTAGATGATCCTGATTGCAGCGGAAGGTTCTGGATCTTAGCCACGCAAGCGCCTGGCCTCTACCGGTATCCACTCGGGTTGGATCTGGAGATCCTCTTCTTCTCTATCACTCCTCCAAAAATCAGATCTGGATCTGATCTGGAGGATCTTCAAAACTCTTTTGAAGATCTGCAGTCGTCCTTTTGCAGCAGCGCAGCCTTCTTGCTTTTGATCGCCTTTCCTTGATCTGAATCGCACCAAACTAAATCCAAAACCCTTTTGGACGTGGAGAGCAAGGGGAGAAGAGAGTATGGCATGGAGAAGGAGGGGAGAGGCAGCCTTGGACGTGGGAAATCTCTATTGAATTCACTTTGACTTAGAATTAGGGTTGGGCGCAGGGTCTTATTTATAGACCTCTTGTGATCCAACTCCTCTTCCTCTCAACCAATCACAACCCTTTGTGAAATCAGATCTAAATCTGATTGGTTGGAATAGAGACCCCTGGATTCCTCCTTAGAGGGTGCCTAAGACCAGTCAAACTGGATTCTTAGTAGAACTCTGATTGGAATCCAAAAGGGAGATGGAGTCCTTGTCCAACAAGGACTCCTAGGCGCCTCCTACTTGGGCTCACGCCACCCTTGGCGTGCGCCCTTCTCCTTGCCAGGTTCTGGCAGGGGGACAAGCCCCCACCAGCTCTCCAATAGGTGCATGACATGTGGTCAAAAGTCAAAGGGTCAATGGTCAACGTTTGACCAGTCAAAGGTAGACTTTTGACCAAAGTCAAAGAACAAGAAATGGCAGGTGACCAAAAATGGCAGGTAATGTCTTACAAATAAGACAACCTATTCTGACTTGGACAACCTCCAGTCAGACCATATGAAGGCCTCTGATTGAGCACAAACTCCTTTGGCTCAGTCAGGACAACTTATTTATGATAGTAAAAGAAGAACGTTAGGTTCAATCGAGTGCTAGCACGATTTTCTTGAACCTAATTGAATCTCATTCAGATCAATTGAACTAGATCAGTTCAATTGATGATCACCAGATTCAAACCCTTGTTTGTGTGACCCAGTTAGGTTCAGTTCTGTATGGTAATGGGATATGTCATGATCTCTATCATAGACATCATCGAAACTCCTTTCGATGGATCAGAACTCTTCTGATTCGAACAACTAGAATGATCGATCATCTAAATCATTCTAATTGCTCCCAAAATCCACCAGTGACACCTAGCAGTATATGGTGGCAACCCATCAGAGCTGAATGCGAACCTCTTGGTGCAGCTACCTGTGTGATTCAGTTCTTCTATCTTGAGCCCCGATCAGATTAGGGTTAAGGTGAACTCGTCAAACCCTAGTCTCTGTCATATGATGTAATCATTCGATTCGAGTCCAATGTGAAAATCTAAATAGAAACTCTTTCTATTATTTCACTCTGCCATGGCCATGGGCTTCAGGACTTGATTCTCATGATCATCATAGGGCTACTCCTCTACCACCGAGGTAGATAGATCCCATCTTGATGCAATCCAGTTCCTACAATGAACATGTCACATAGCCAACATACACCTCAGGGTTCCATATGGCTAGGAGACCGAGTAATGGTGTAGTCAAACTATAACACCCTCAAGGTGAACTGCCGATGCATCTCAGGTCAAAGAACCAGACACACTACTGCAGCATCGAGTCAGTCATTGACGAGAAGGTAGACTTCCTAATGACTACTCGAGGTGGTCACGCTCAGTGCCCTCGTTCTCTAACGAGTACCTGTACTCTCGCTCCGGTGTCTCCACACCGTAGACTCAAGACTCATCTACTAAAGAGAAGCGATCGTACACCAACCTTCCGGATCAATCACCATCCTCGTGATGATCCTATGGTTGGGAGCTGTTTATGAGTTAATAATGATTATTCATGTCTTAAATTTTCAACTCTTGAAAATATGAATTATCATTACCATTAACTCAAAGGATGTATCACAGACACTAAATACACATGTGTGATAGAAAATAACCCATTTCATTAATTATAGTCAAAATTATAATTTTGCCTCTAGAAGTGTATTACAAGTGTCAGCCAATTTTGGCTTCTAGGGCACATATATCTAACAATCTCCCACTTGTCCTAAAGCCAATTGGCTACAAGTCTAAGTCCCATCTTCTCAAGGTGGGCTTCGATCTTCTGCTGGCCCAACGGCTTTGTAAGTGGGTCTGCCACATTATCTGCGGAGTTGACTCTCTTGACCTCAACGTAACCTTTCTCAAGGTAATCGCGGATGAGATGGTATCACCGTTTGCTTGGAACTCTTCCAGCACAAACAGTCTGCCAGATGTCGACTTTCGATCATCTATATCGGACATGAAGTCCGAGTCTGTGTATCCCTGGACAGGAGTTCTCCATTACCAAAGACCAACATAATATCCTTAGTTCTTCTCAAGTACTTAAGGATACATTTCACAGAAGTCCAGTGTTCTTCACCTGGATTTGACTGATATCTGCTTGTGACACTCACAGCATGGGCTATATCAGGTCGTGTACATAGCATGGCATACATGAGGCTCCCTATTGCAGAAGCATAAGGGATCTTGCTCATGCGTTCTATTTCCTCAGGTGTGCTGGGGCACATCTTCTTGGAAAGATGAATACCATGTCTGAAGGGTATTAATCCCCTCTTAGAGTTTTCCATACTAAACCTCTTTAGTACTTCCTCTATGTACATCTTCTGTGAAAGTCCTAGCATCCTATTCGGTCTATCCCTATAGACCTTAATTCCTAGAATAAAGGATGCTTCACCTAGGTCTTTCATGGAGAATTCCTTGGACAACCACACCTTGACTGATGTCAACATGGGAATATCATTCCCCATATTAGGAGGATGTCATCCACGTACAATACGAGGAAGACAACAGCGCTCCCACTGACCCTTTTGAAAACACATGGTTCCTCTTCATTTTTGATGAAACCAAACTTTTTGATCACATCATTGAAACGAGTGTTCCAGCTCCGAGATGCTTGCTTAAGTCCATATATGGACCTTTGCAGCTTGCAAACCTTGTGATCAGTATCACTGGATGTGAAACCTAGCGGCTGTTCCATATAGATATCTTCCTCAAGATATCCATTTAGGAATGCCGTTTTCACGTCCATTTGCCATATTTCATAATCGAAATAGGCTGCAACAGCAAGCAATGTGCGGATGGATTTTAGCATAGCTACCGGGGAAAAAGGTATCCTGATAGTCAATGCCTTCACGTTGACTATAACCTTTTGCCACCAGTCTAGCCTTGAATGTCTCCACATTCCCATCTGCACCAATCTTTCTCTTGAAGATCCATTTACACCCAATAGGTACTATACCTTCTGGTGGATCTACCAAGGTCCAGACTTGGTTTGAGTGCATCGAGTCAATTTCTGACTTCATTGCCTCAAGCCATTTCTCGGAGTCGATATCTGATATCGCCTCGTTGTAGGTTTTGGGATCATCACCATGAGCACCATTACCTATGAGGAACATTTCCTCTACATCCTCTGAAATAATACCTAAGTATCTTTCAGGGGGACGGGAAACTCTTTTCGATCTACGAGGTGGAGGAGGTAGTGTTCTTATTGGCTCAACCTGATTTGGTTCCACTTGGTCCTTAGCTCATTCTGCTTGTGAGACTTTCTCATCAAGCTTAATCTGCTTTCCAATGCCACTATCTTGAATAAACTATTTTTCAAGAAATATGGCATGTCGACTCACAATCACATTGTGGTCTTCTGGAATGTAGAAATAGTATCCTAATGACTCTTTAGGATATCCTATGAATCGAGCTCTAAAGGACCTAAACTCTAACTTGTCCGCTTGTTGTCTTTTGACATAAGCCGGACAACCCCAAATTCTGAGATGACTCAGACTTGGTTTCTTACCGTGCCATATCTCATACGGTGTGGTAGGAACGGTTTTAGAGGGAACCCTATTCAGTAAATAGATTGAAGTTAATAATGAATGTCCCCAAAGAAAATCTGGGAGGTCTGTGAAGCTCATCATGGATCGAACCATATCCAATAGAGTCCGATTTCTCCGTTCTGAAACCCCGTTGAGTTGAGGTGTTCCTGGTGGAGTCCATTGAGAGACTATGCCATTTTCCTTAAGATAGTCTAGGAATTCCCGGCTAAGGTATTCACCTCCTCGATCTGATCGAAGAACCTTAATGGGTTTTCCAGTTTGTTTTTCTACTTCATGTCTGAATTCTTTGAACTTTTCAAAGGCTTCAGACTTATGTCTCATAAGATACACATACCCATACCTAGACAGATCATCGGTAAAGGTAATGAAGTAGACAAAATTGCCTCTAGCCGGCACATCGAATGGGCCGCACACATCAGTATGTACTAGGGCAAGGAGATCTGTGGCCCTCTCCCCATGTCCAACAAAAGGGAGTTTAGTCATTTTGCCTTGAAGACAAGCTTCACAAGTTGGATATGACTCAAAAGTCAATGGACTAAATAGGCCATTTTTCTCCAATTTGTTAATCCTATCTTCTGCTATATGACCCAATCTCAGGTGCCATAGATATCTGTCGTTTGGACTATCCCTAGGTCGTTTGGCATTCACGTTTTGCTCGAATAATGAGCATACCTCCAGAAGGACCTTCCTTCTTGTTCTTCAGGGTAGCCAGGTAAGTAGGGCAGTTCCGCTTCCAATGGCCGTCGCTGTTGCAATGGAAACACTTTCCTTTGCCATCGGCCTTTTTCTTCGGTTCTGCCTTCTTCTTCTTTGATCCTTCTACCTTTTGCTTTTTCACAGACTTCTTTTTCTTTCCATAAGACTTTCTTTTGGAAGAAGTCCGTTCCATAGCAAGAACTGAGCCTTTAGAACCTTTCATAGAAAGCTCAGCGGTAACCAGCATATTCATCAACTCGGCCAAGGAATTTTGAAGTTTATGCATGTGGTAATTCATGATGAATTGCCCATATGCATCAGTCAAGGATTGCAGAATAATATCGTTCTGCAAATCCAAGTCCAACTTCACACCGAGCTTCTCAAGCTCTTCCATGTCCTTGATCATTGTCAGACAGTGATCTTGGACTGACTGCCCATCACGCATCTTAGCCTTAAAAAGTCATTTTGTGACTTGATATTTGGCTGCGCGACTCTGTTCACCAAACATCTCCTGCAGGTGAGCCAACATTTGGCGAGCAGTCCCGATATCTTCATGTTGGCGCTGGAGCTCATCAGACATCGAGCCCAACATGTAAGTATCTGGCCTTATTGTCTTCGTCAATCCATTTTTCCAGAGACGCTCTCTGTTCAGTGGATGGACGGAGCTGGTAAGGTGGGAGGGTCCTGGTCCAAAACATGGTGTTAACTTCTCTGAACCCAAAATAATTTTGTAGTTCCTGAGCCAATCTTTATAATTGGGTCCAGTCAGTCTATGTGTGTCCAGGATACGTGCCTAAGTGGGTTGGACGCAGACATTTTCCTGTAGAGAGTCAAAGATTCTAGTTAGATACTGTAATTTTGACTTGACCAATTTGTTTAGGGATTTTATTTTTAAACAAATTAGCTCCCACTATTTTCTCGGATCCCTACACTCCCTCTGTAGAGATGCGAAAATCTCCGCGATTAATGATTTCTAGTGGGTGGTGCGGTCTCACCAACTGACTCATCACCTCACCTAACAGTTATTGGTGATGGGTTAGCCAATGAGTGAACAACTCTTGTTCAATGATTCTCTAATCATGGTGCACCCAAACTTGGTCTCTAATTCATGAATCTCACCGTATCCGAATATTGATCCACTCCTTAGTTAAGTCAGACCCACCATTTGCATAGACTGGGTTCCTAATTGAGTCTCTCACCGTATCCCGAATATTGAGCCCAACTCATCCTCCAGCCCATAGCATCCAATGCCTAATAGACATGGTTGCATCTTCCCGGTGCAACTGAGCCACTGTATCCAGCCGAGAACAATCAACCCCGGGAAGGGCCCGCACATCTACAATGGTGGAAGACCTCAGACTTAATCTTTTCTTAGGGAGAATTGATTCAGGTCTCATTAAACTAGACTTGGCTTAGTCATAACAATTATGACTAACCTAGTGGCATGGGTTAGCTCGGATTATTGACCACCTCAGATCAGAACTGTGTCAACAGATATGGCCAGGTAAGTGAGACCGGTGGAAGGAATATGCCATTAACTCGCATACAAGAACGCATTCAGGTCGAGTAGCTTCCAATTAAAAACCAGTCGGTCGTCTGTGCCAAACTTACCTTAGACACCAAATTGTTGAGTCAGAACCAATTGGGTTAGCCTACAATCCAGACTCTAACCTCTGAGCCTAATTAGGTCTTGCTTGATCGTGACTCGATCTTGACCCAGACTTAATCCTATTAGGCTGGTCAATTTAAGCATTGTTGATCCCATCTAACCAACTCTTGATTCGGTTTGATCAACCGCTTAGACCTAATTGAGCTACCCAAGCCCGAACCCAGTATTATGAATATGTCTTAGATCTGAAATTCTCAATTTTAGACCTAATTAATATTCCATAAACTTAATTCTTAATTAAGTAGGGTTCATAAACAAAATATGCACAATAAATCCTAGGGTTTCAGGATCTAGGGTTTTGCAGAAAGTAAGTTTTGGGTTTCTGATTAAGGACGAACACGCAGCACCCCTACACATCATAAGAACACCCCATCGAATGGGAAGAGAGGGCCTTTAAACCCTTCTTCGTTCTTATGACCGGACGGCCAAGAGGAACGCCTTAATCAGGAACATTCAATACTACAAAATAATATCAGATCTATATCATATATCTCATATATAAATTAGATCTAATCATGGCATATTTTGCATACATCTCATGTATCAAATCATGCATGTTTTTAGATCTAAATTATCTCATAATAATCTAAAAAATTAGATTTAAATTGATCTAATCAAAATAAATTCTAATCTAGACAATTATGTAGAACTATTCTACAACTAGTCTAGTCATGCATCTATCATATCTCATATGATATTTAAAATTAAATAATTTTTATTTGCTGTTTATCAGATGTTATTATAACACTTATAATATCAGAAAATAGTAAATAAGAAGATCTAAAATATGATTTAATCAGATTAAATCAAAGACATGCAAAACTATTCTATAGAACTATTCTATTCTAGAACTAGTCATGCATATCTTCATGTTCTTAGATCCAAATTATTTAATTTTAATTTTTTTGATTTCAGATCTGATCACATCTCATGTGAAATCTGAAATCACTTTATTTTCTAATTAAAATAAAATTAAAATCAGATCTAAATAATTTAGAACCATGGCTCTGATACCAGTTGAAGGGAAATCCTGATTTCCCGGTCCAGGTTCGTCCAGATCTGATTAGATCAAGAGATATATTTCAAAAATTTTTCTCTTGATCTTAATCAGATCTTGATATATTTCAGATCTGATTCTTATTATTTTAATAAATAAAATAAAATAAGATAAATTAAATCAAATTTAATTTACCTGATTTGGGTAATCCTATTACCCTGTAGATGATCCTGATTGCAGTGGAAGGTTCTGGATCTTAGCCACGCAAGCGCCTGGCCTCTACCGGTATCCACTCGGGTTGGATCTGGAGATCCTCTTCTTCTCTATCACACCTCCAAAAATTAGATCTGGATCTGATCTGGAGGATCTTCAAAACTCTTTTGAAGATCTGCAGTCGTCCTTTTGCAGCAGCGCAGCCTTCTTGCTTTTGGTCGCCTTTCCTTGATCTGAATCGCACCAAACTAAATCCAAAACCCTTTTGGACGTGGAGAGCAAGGGGAGAAGAGAGTATGGCGTGGAGAAGGAGGGGAGAGGCAGCCTTGGACGTGGGAAATCTCTATTGAATTCACTTTGACTTAGAATTAGGGTTGGGCGCAGGGTCTTATTTATAGACCTCTTGTGATCCAACTCCTCTTCCTCTCAACCAATCACAACCCTTTGTGAAATCAGATCTAAATCTGATTGGTTGGAATAGAGACCCCTGGATTCCTCCTTAGAGGGCGCCTAAGACCAGTCAAACTGGATTCTTAGTAGAACTCTGATTGGAATCCAAAAGGGAGATGGAGTCCTTGTCCAACAAGGACTCCTAGGCGCCTCCTACTTGGGCTCACGCCACCCTTGGCGTGCGCCCTTCTCCTTGCCAGGTTCTGGCAGGGGGACAAGCCCCCACCAGCTCTCCAATAGGTGCATGACATGTGGTCAAAAGTCAAAGGGTCAATGGTCAACGTTTGACCAGTCAAAGGTAGACTTTTGACCAAAGTCAAAGAACAAGAAATGGCAGGTGACCAAAAATGGCAGGTAATGTCTTACAAATAAGACAACCTATTCTGACTTGGACAACCTCCAGTCAGACCATA
Source organism: Cocos nucifera (assembly GCA_006176705.1). NCBI lineage: Eukaryota > Viridiplantae > Streptophyta > Magnoliopsida > Arecales > Arecaceae > Cocos > Cocos nucifera. The sequence goes on along the minus strand of QRFJ01005062.1, from coordinate 238,387 downwards.
TGAAGGCCTCTGATTGAGCACAAACTCCTTTGGCTCAGTCAGGACAACTTATTTATGATAGTAAAAGAAGAACGTTAGGTTCAATCGAGTGCTAGCACGATTTCCTTGAACCTAATTGAATCTCATTCAGATCAATTGAACTAGATCAGTTCAATTGATGATCACCAGATTCAAACCCTTGTTTGTGTGACCCAGTTAGGTTCAGTTCTGTATGGTAATGGGATATGTCATGATCTCTATCATAGACATCATCGAAACTCCTTTCGATGGATCAGAACTCTTCTGATTCGAACAGCTAGAATGATCGATCATCTAAATCATTCTAATTGCTCCCAAAATCCACCAGTGACACCTAGCAGTATATGGTGGCAACCCATCAGAGCTGAATGCGAACCTCTTGGTGCAGCTACCTGTGTGATTCAGTTCTTCTATCTTGAGCCCCGATCAGATTAGGGTTAAGGTGAACTCGTCAAACCCTAGTCTCTGTCATATGATGTAATCATTCGATTCGAGTCCAGTGTGAAAATCTAAATAGAAACTCTTTCTATTATTTCACTCTGCCATGGCCATGGGCTTCAGGACTTGATTCTCATGATCATCATAGGGCTACTCCTCTACCACCGAGGTAGATAGATTCCCATCTTGATGCAATCCAGTTCCTACAATGAACATGTCATAGCCAACATACACCTCAGGGTTCCATATGGCTAGGAGACCGAGTAATGGTGTAGTCAAACTATAACACCCTCAAGGTGAACTGCCGATGCATCTCAGGTCAAAGAACCAGACACACTACTGCAGCATCGAGTCAGTCATTGACGAGAAGGTAGACTTCCTAATGACTACTCGAGGTGGTCACGCTCAGTGCCCTCGTTCTCTAACGAGTACCTGTACTCTCGCTCCGGTGTCTCCACACCGTAGACTCAAGACTCATCTACTAAAGAGAAGCGATCGTACACCAACCTTCCGAATCAATCACCATCCTCGTGATGATCCTATGGTCGGGAGCTGTTTATGAGTTAATAATGATTATTCATGTCTTAAATTTTCAACTCTTGAAAATATGAATTATCATTACCATTAACTCAAAGGATGTATCACAGACACTAAATACACATGTGTGATAGAAAATAACCCATTTCATTAATTATAGTCAAAATTATAATTTTGCCCCTAGAAGTGTATTACAAGTGTCAGCCAATTTTGGCTTCTAGGGCACATATATCTAACAGTTTAGCACAGGAAGGCTATGTAATTAATTTTCATAAGAACTATTATAATATTTTTTTATGAAAAAAATAAAATTGCAAGTGATTTTCTTATAAATGGTCTCTATCAGTTATATATTGATATTTTCATTTTTAATATCGAGCAAAACGTGAATGCCATAGGATCAAAGTGATTTAGGGATAGTCTAAATGATTGGTATCTTTGGCACCTTAGACTAGATCATATAGTTGAAGATAGGATTAATAAATTAAAAAAAATTGGACTATTGAGTCCGTTGACTTCCAAGTCATATCCAATTTATAAATCATACCTTCATGGCAAAATAACCAAGCTTCCTTTTATAGGACATGGAGAAAGGGCCACAGACCTACTTATCCTAGTACACATAAATGTGTGCAGCCCATTTGATGTGTTGGCTAGGGGCAACTATGTCTACTTCATCACCTTTACCAATGGTCTATCTTGGTACGGGTATATATATTTGATGTGACATAAGTCTGAAGTTTTTAAAAAATTTAAAAAATTCAAACATGAAGTAGAAAAATAAATAGGAAAGCCCATTAAGATTCTTTGATCAGATCGAGGAGGCAAATACCTTAGTCAAAAATTTCTAGACTATCTTAAGGGCAATGACATAGTCTCTCAATGCACTCCACCTGGAACGTCTCAACTCAATGAGATTTTAGAATGGAGAAATCGAATCTTATTAGATATGGTCTGATCCATGATGAGCTTCACAGACCTTCTTAATTTTATTTAGGGATATAGTCTAATGATCGCTATATATTTACTAAATATGATTTCTTCTAAAATCGTTCCTACCATATCGTATGAAACATGGCATGATAAGAAATCATATCTAAGTCATCTCAAAATTTGGGTTGTCTGGCTCATGTTAAGAGACAGCGGGCGGACAAGTTAGAATTTTGGTCCTTTAGAGCTTGGTTCATTGGATATCCTAAAGAGTCGTTAGGATATTATTTCTATCTTTTAGAAGACCATAATATGATTATGAGTCGACATGCCATTTTTCTTGAAAAATAGTTTATTCAAGATGGTGGCATCGAAAAACAAATTAGGCTCGAGGAGAAGGTCTCTAAACAGCAATGAGCTAAGGAACCTATCAAACCTAATCAGATTGAGCTAGTCCAAACACTACCTTCTCCATCTCGAAAATCAACTAGGGTTTCTTGTCCTCCTGAAAGATATTTCGGTACTATTCAAGAGGATGTAGAAAAAATATTCCTCATGAAAAATGAGGTTCATGGTGATGATCCCAAGACCTATGATGAGATGATATCAGATATCGACTTCAAAAATGATTAGAGGCAATGAAGTCAGAAATTGACTCAATGCGCTCAAACTAAGTCTGAACCTTAGTAGATCCACCTAAAGGTATAGTACCTATTGGGTGTAAATGGATCTATAAGAGAAAGATTGGTATCGATGAAAATGTAGAGATATTCAAAGCAAAGTTCGTAGCAAAAGGTTATAGTCAATGCGTAGGCATTGACTATCAAGGTACCTTCTCATCAGTAGCTATGCTAAAATTCATCCACATACTACTTGTTATTGCAGTCTATTTCGATTACGAAATATGGTAGATGGATGTAAAAATAGCATTCTTGAATGGATATCTTGAGGAAGATATCTGTATGGAACAACTGCTAGGTTTCATATATAGTAATACTGATTACAAGGTCTATAAGTTGCAAAGGTCCATCTATAGACTTAAGCAAGCATCTCGGAGCTGGAATGCTCATTTCAACGATGTAATCAAATCATTTGGTTTCATCAAAAATGAGGAGGAGCCTTGTGTTTTTAAAAAGATCAGTGGAAGTGCTATTATCTTTCTTTTACTGTACATGGATGACATCCTCTTAAATAAAAATGATATTCTCATGCTAACCATGGTCAAAATATGGTTGTTTAAAGAGTTCTCTATGAAAAATCTAGGAGAAGCATCTTTTATTCTAAAAATTAAGATCTATAACGATAAACTGAATAGGATGTTAGAACTTTTACAGAAGATGTACATAGAGTAGGTGCTAAAGAGGTTTAACATGCAAAACTCAAAAAAAAGGTTTAGTATCCCTTAGATATGGCATTCATCTCTCCAAGAAGATGTGCCCTAGCAAATCAGAGAAGATTGAATGCATGAGCAAGATTCTTTATGCTTTGGTAATAGGGAGCATCATCTATGCCATGCTATGTACACGACCTAATATTGCCCATGTTGTGAGTGTCACAAGTAAGTATCAATCAAATCTAGATGAAGAATATTGGATTTTTATGAAATGTATCCTTAGGTACTTGAGAAGGACTAAGAATATATTTCTAGTTTTTGGTACTGAAGAACTCTAGGTCCAAGGATATACAGACTCAGACTTTATGTCCGACATAGATGATTGAAAGTCAACATCTAGAAGTCCGTTTGTGTGTAATGATGGTGCTGTCAGCTAGAAGAATTCCAAGCAGATGGTGATAGCAGATTTCACCATGGAAGCAAAGTATGTCGCTGCATCGAAAGCTACGAAGGAGGCATTCTGGTATAAGAAGTTCACCACAGAGCTCGAAGTAATGCCATTGAATACCGTCCCTCTGTACTGCAATAAAAATGGTGCTATAGTCCTTGCTAAAAAGCTGAGGTCTCACCAAAAATCCAAACACATCGAGCAATGATTCCACCTCATCTACGATTATCGTAAGAAAGGATACGTCGAGGTCAAGAGAGTCGACACCACAGACAATGCGACTAATCCACTGATAAAGCCATTAGGACAATAAAAGATCGAAGCCTACCTTGAGAAGATGAGACTCAGATTTGTAGCCAATTAACTTTAGGTCAAGTGGGAGTTTGTCAGATGTGTACCCTACAAGCCAGATTGGCTAACACTTATTATACACTTCTAAGGATAATTTTATAATTTTAATTATAAATAAATAAAATAATTATTTTCTATCATAGTGTGCATTTGAAGTGTCTGTGTTATATCCTTTGAGTTAATAGTAATGAAAATTTATATTTTCAAGAGTTAAAAATTTAAGGAATGAATTTTCATAATTAAGTCATAAACTGCTCCTAATCATAGGATCGTCATAAGGATAGTGATCGATCTAGAAGATTAGTGTATGATCGCTTCGTTAGGATAAATGAATCTTAAGTCTATGGTGTGGAGACATCGAAACGAGAGTATAGGTACTCATTAAAGAATGAAGGTACTGAGTGTAACCATCTCGAGCAGTCATAAGAAAGTCTACCTTGTCGATGATGAAGGGAAATCCTGATTTTTCGGTCCAGGTTCGTCCAGATCTGATCAGATCAAGAGATATATTTCAAAATTTTTTCTCTTGATCTCAATCAGATCTTAATATATTTTAGATCTGATTCTTATTATTTTAATAAATAAAATAAAATAAGATAAATTAAATCAAATTTAATTTACCTGATTTGGGTAATCCTATTACCCTGGAGATGATCCTGGGAGCAGCGGAAGGTTTTGGATCTAGCCACGCAAGCGCCTGGCCTCTACTGGTATCCACTCGGGTTGGATCTGGAGATCCTCTTCTTCTCTATCATGCCTCCAAAAATCAGATCTGGATCTGATCTGGAGGATCTTCAAAACTCCTTTTGAAGATCAGCAGTCGTCCTTTGCAGCAGTGCAGCCTTCTTCTTTTGATCGCCTTTCTTTTGATCTGGAACGCACCAACCTAAGTCCAAAACTCTTTTGGACGTGGAGAGGAGAAGGAGGAGAAGTTTAGGCATGGAGGAAGAAGGGGAGAGGCAGCCTTGGGCGTGGGAAATCTCTCTCTAATTGCATTAGAATCTGAGTTGGGCGCAGGGTCTTATTTATAGACTAAGCGTGATCCAACTCCTCTTCCTCCCAACCAATCACAACCCTTTGTGAAATCAGATCTAAATCTGATTGGTGGGAAAAGAGACCCCTGGATTCCTCCTTAGAGGGTGCCTAAGACCAGTCAAACTGGATTCTTAGTAGAACTCTGATTGGAATCCAAAAGGGAGGTGGAGTCCTTGTCCAACAAGGACTCCAAGGCGCCTCCAACTTGGGCGCACGCCTAGGGTGGCATGCGCCCTCCTCCTTGCCAGGTTCTGGTAGGGGGACAGGCCCCCACCAGTTCTCCAATAGGTGCATGACACGTGGACAAAAGTCAAAGTATCTATGGTCAACATTTGACCAGTCAAAGGTCAACTTTTGACCAAAGTCAAAGGACCAAAAATGGCAGGTCATGTCTTATAAAATAAGACAACCTTCTCTAACTTGGACAACCTCCAGTTAGACCATATGAAGGCCTCTGATTGAGCACAAACTCCTTTGGCTCAGTCAGGACAACTTATTTGTGATAGTAAAAGAAGAACGTTAGGTTCAATCGAGTGCTAGCACGATTTCCTTGAACCTAATTGAATCTCATTCAGATCAATTGAACTAGATCAGTTCAATTGATGATCACCAGATTCAAACCCTTGTTTGTGCGACCCAGTTAGATTCAGTTCTGTATGGTAATGGGATATGTCATGATCTCTATCATCGACATCACCGAAACTCCTTTCGATGGATCAGAACTCTTCTGATTCGAACAGCTAGAATGATCGATCATCTAAATCATTCTAATTGCTCCCAAAATCCACCAGTGACACCTAGCAGTATATGGTGGCAACCCATCAGAGCTGAATGCGAAACTCTTGGTGCAGCTACCTGTGTGATTAAGTTCTTCTATCTTGAGCCCCGATCAGATTAGGGTTAAGGTAAACTCGTCAAACCCTAGTCTCTGTCATATGATATAATCATTCGATTCGAGTCCAATGTGAAAACCTAAATAGAAACTCTTTCTATTATTTCACTCTGCCATGGCCATGGGCTTCAGGACTTGATTCTCATGATTATCATAGGGCTACTCCTCTACCACCGAGGTAGATAGATCCCATCTTGATGCAATCCAGTTCCTACAATGAACATTCTATAGCCAACATACACCTCAGGGTTCCATATGGCTAGGAGACCGAGTAATGGTGTAGTCAAACTATAACACCCTCAAGGTGAACTGCCGATGCATCTCAGGTCAAAGAACCAGACACACTACTGCAGCATCGAGTCAGTCATTGACGAGAAGGTAGACTTCCTAATGACTACTTGAGGTGGTCACGCTCAGTGCCCTCGTTCTCTAACGAGTACCTGTACTTTCGCTCCGCTGTCTCCACACCGTAGACTCAAGACTCATCTACTAAAAAGAAGCGATCATACACCAACCTTTTGGATCAATCACCATCCTCGTGATGATCCTATGGTCGGGAGCTATTTATGAGTTAATAATGATTATTCATGTCTTAAATTTTCAACTCTTGAAAATATGAATTATCATTACCATTAACTCAAAGGATGTATCACAGACACTAAATACACAGGTGTGATAGGAAATAACCCATTTTATTGATTATAGTTAAAATTATAATTTTGCCCTTAGAAGTGTATTACAAGTGTCAGCCAATTCTGGCTTCTAGGGCACATATATCTAATAATCTCCCACTTGTCCTAAAGCCAATTGGCTACAAGTCTAAGTCCCATCTTCTCAAGGTGGGCTTCGATCCTCTGTTGGCCCAACGGCTTTGTAAGTGGGTCTGCCACATTATCTGTGGAGTTGACTCTCTTGACCTCGACATAATCCTTCTCGAGGTAATCGCGGATGAGGTGGTATCACTGTTTGCTAGGAACTCTTCCAGCACAAACAGTCTGCCAGATGTCGACTTTCGATCATCTATATCGGACATGAAGTCCGAGTCTGTGTATCCTTGGACTTGGAGTTCTCCATTACCAAAGACCAACATCATATCCTTAGTTCTTCTCAAGTACTTAAGGATACATTTCACAGAAGTCCAGTGTTCTTCACCTGGATTTGACTGATATCTGCTTGTGACACTCACAGCATGGGCTATATCAGGTCGTGTACATAGCATGGCATACATGAGGCTCCCTATTGCAGAAGCATAAGGGATCTTGCTCATGCGTTCTATTTCCTCAGGTGTGCTGGGGCACATCTTCTTGGAAAGATGAATACCATGTCTGAAGGGTATTAATCCCCTCTTAGAGTTTTCCATACTAAACCTCTTTAGTACTTCCTCTATGTACATCTTCTGTGAAAGTCCTAGCATCCTATTCGGTCTATCCCTATAGACCTTAATTCCTAGAATAAAGGATGCTTCACCTAGGTCTTTCATGGAGAATTCCTTGGACAACCACATCTTGACTGATGTCAACATGGGAATATCATTCCCAATAAGGAGGATGTCATCCACGTACAATACGAGGAAGACAACAGCGCTCCCACTGACCCTTTTGAAAACACATGGTTCCTTCTTCATTTTTGATGAAACCAAACTTTTTGATCACATCATTGAAACGAGTGTTCCAGCTCCGAGATGCTTGCTTAAGTCCATATATGGACCTTTGCAGCTTGCAAACCTTGTGATCAGTATCACTGGATGTGAAACCTAGCGGCTGTTCCATATAGATATCTTCCTCAAGATATCCATTTAGGAATGCCGTTTTCACGTCCATTTGCCATATTTCATAATCGAAATAGGCTGCAACGGCAAGCAATGTGCGGATGGATTTTAGCATAGCTACTGGGGAAAAGGTATCCTGATAGTCAATGCCTTCACATTGACTATAACCTTTTGCCACCAGTCTAGCCTTGAATGTCTCCACATTCCCATCTGCACCAATCTTTCTCTTGAAGATCCATTTACACCTAATAGGTACTATACCTTCTGGTGGATCTACCAAGGTCCAGACTTGGTTTGAGTGCATCGAGTCGATCTCTGACTTCATTGCCTCAAGCCATTTCTCAGAGTCGATATCTGATATCGCCTCGTTGTAGGTTTTGGGATCATCACCATGAGCACCATTACCTATGAGGAATATTTCCTCTACGTCCTCTGAAATAATACCTAAGTATCTTTCAGGGGGATGGAAAACTCTTTCCGATCTACGAGGTGGAAGAGGTAGTGTTCTTATTGGCTCAACCTGATTTGGTTCTAATTGGTCCTTAGCTCTTTTCACTTGTGAGACTTTCTCATCAAGCTTAATCTGCTTTCCAATGCCACTATCTTGAATAAACTATTTTTCAAGAAATATGGCATGTCGACTCACAATCACATTGTGGTCTTCTGGAATGTAGAAATAGTATCCTAATGACTCTTTAGGATATCCTATGAATTGAGCTCTGAAGGACCTAAATTCTAACTTGTCCGCTTGTTGTCTTTTGACATAAGCCGGACAATCCCAAATTCTGAGATGACTCAGACTTGGTTTCTTACCATGCCATATCTCATACGGTGTGGTAGGAACGGTTTTAGAGGGAACCCTATTCAGTAAATAGATTGAAGTTAACAATGAGTATCCCCAAAGAAAATCTGGGAGGTCTGTGAAGCTCATCATGGATCAAACCATATCCAATAGAGTCCGATTTCTCCATTCTGAAATCCCGTTGAGTTGAGGTGTTCCTGGTGGAGTCCATTGAGAGACTATGCCATTTTCCTTAAGATAGTCTAGGAATTCCCGGCTAAGGTATTCACCTCCTCGATCTGATCAAAGAACCTTAATGGGTTTTCCAGTTTGTTTTTCTACTTCATGTCTGAATTCTTTGAACTTTTCAAAGGCTTCAGACTTGTGTCTCATAAGATACACATACCCATACCTAAACAAATCATCGCTAAAGGTAATTGTTGGTGCAGAAATCCGTCATCGCCGGAGGTTGCCAAAATCGAGGCCGCTGAGGTCGCCATCGGGGACCTGCAAAATGAAGTCCCGTCCGGAACCGGTGGGGGGGTGGCTCCGGCAGGACCCTCCGACGGTCAAGTTAGTTTCCGGCCAACAGTAATGGAGTGCTCGGAATGAATTCCGGAGCTTAGAGATGAGGAGGAGAGCTTAGAGAGTCGAGAGTTCTGAGAGCTTAGCCTTGGCGTATCTGGAGGGGTCCCTTTATAGCGGAGCTTAGTTGATGGTGACGGCCATGCCGTCTGGCAGAGAGTCATCGGGCAGCATGGAGTTCGGTACGGAGAGGGCGGCGTCGTCCGGTGGATCGTGGGAGCCATACTGGCGAGTCGTGGGCCGCATGGAGTCCGGTACGGAGAGGAAGGCATCGTCCGGTGGATCGTGGGAGCCATACTGGCGAGTCGTGGGCCGCATGGAGTCCGGTACGGAGAGGAAGGCGTCGTTCGGTGGATCGTGGGAGCCATACTGGCGAGTCGTGGGCCGCATGAAGTCCGGTACGGAGAGGAAGGCGTCGTCCGGTGGATCGTGGGAGCCATACTGGCGAGTCATGGGCCGCATGGAGTTCGGTACGGAGAGGAAGGCATCGTCCGGTCTTGCTGCAGGCGACAATGGAGTTCGGACTTGTAACAAAGTTCGGCTGAAGGGAAAACCCGGGAGGAGCTCGGATGGCCGAACGGGCGTCTGGGAGGAGTCCATCTTCCGAAGAAGTCCTGCCGCTTGGAGTCCAAGGAGCTCGGCCGTCAGGAAGTTCGGCTGGCGGTGGGAGTTCGGCCCGGAGCCTGGCGCTGGGGAGTTCGGCCTCTAGGCAGTTCGGCCCGGACCTTGGTGCAGGGGAGTTCGGCCTCTAGGCAGTTCGGCCCGGATCTTGGTGCAGGGGAGTTCGGCCTCTAGGCAGTTCGGCCGTGGTAGGGGCTCGGCCTGGCGCCTGGCGCTAAAGCTCTTCAGCGGCTACTGGTTGCATTGGGCCGAGCATCGGGCCGGGCTTCGGCAGGAGCGGGATTTATCCCCAACAGTAATGAAGTAGACAAAATTGCCTCTAGCCGGCACATCAAATGGGCCGCACACATCAGTATGTACTAGGGCAAGGAGATCTGTGGCCCTCTCCCCATGTCCAACAAAAGGGAGTTTAGTCATTTTGCCTTGAAGACAAGATTCACAAGTTGGATATGACTCAAAAGTCAATGGACTCAATAGCCCATTTTTCTCCAATTTGTTAATCCTATCTTCTGCTATATGACCTAATCTCAGGTGCCATAGATATCTGTCGTTTGGACTATCCCTAGGTCGTTTGGCATTCACGTTTTGCTCGATAGTTAAAATAGGTACATCAATATGCAATTGATAAAGACCATTAACAAGGAAACCATTTGCAATTTTATTTCTTTCATAAAGAATGTTACAATGGTCCTTAAAGAAGGTGATCACATAACCTTCTTGTGCTAAGCATGAAACAGAAATCAAATTCCTGCTAGCTGCAGGCACATAATAACAGTCTTTTAAAACTAAGTCTAAACCAGATGGTAATCGCAGAGGGTATGTTCCCATGGCTACTGCAGCAACTCTTGCTCCATTACCGATGCGTAGGATCATATCTCCATCCCTCAGCCTTCCTGCTATCCTCAAGACCCTGCATAGAAGTGCACAGATGAGCACTAGAACCAGAGTCAAGCACCCAACTGGATGCAGAAAAAATCGTAAGGTTAGACTCAATAACGAGCATACCTCCAGAAGGACCTTCCTTCTTGTTCTTTAGGGTGGCCAGGTAAATAGGGCAGTTCCGCTTCCAATGGCCGTCGCTGTTGCAATGGAAACACTTTCCTTTGACATCGACCTTCTTCTTCGGTTCTGCCTTCTTCTTCTTTGATCCTTCCACCTTTTGCTTTTTCACAGACTTCTTTTTCTTTCCATAAGACTTTCTTTTGGAAGAAGTCCGTTCCATAGCAAGAACTGAGCCTTTAGAACCTTTCATAGAAAGCTCAGCGGTAACCAGCATATTCATCAACTCGGCCAAGGAATTTTGAAGTTTATGCATGTGGTAATTCATGATGAATTGCCCATATGCATCAGTCAAGGATTGCAGAATAATATCGTTCTGCAGGTCCAAGTCCAACTTCACACCGAGCTTCTCAAGCTCTTCCATGTCCTTGATCATTGTCAGACAGTGATCTTGGACTGACTGCCCATCACGCATCTTAGCCTTAAAAAGTCATTTTGTGACTTGATATTTGGCTGTGCGACTCTGTTCACCAAACATCTCCTGTAGGTGAGCCAACATTTGGCGAGCAGTCCCGATATCTTCATGTTGGCGCTGGAGCTCATCAGACATCGAGCCCAACATGTAATATCTGGCCTTATTATCTTCGTCAATCCATTTTTCCAGAGACGCTCTCTGTTCAACAGATGGACGGGCTGGTAATGTGGGAGGGTCCTGGTCCAAAACATGGGTTAACTTCTCGGAACCCAAAATAATTTTGTAGTTCCTGAGCCAATCTTTATAATTGGGTCCAGTCAGTCTATGTGTGTCCAGGATACGTGCCAATGGGTTTGACGCAGACATATTCCTGTAGAGAGTCAAAGATTCTAGTTAGATACTGTAATTTTGACTTGACCAATTTATTTAGGGATTTTATTTTTAAACAAATTAGCTCCCACTATTTTCTCGGATCCCTACACTCCCTCTGTAGAGATGCGAAAATCTCCGCGATTGATGATTTCTAGTGGGTGGTGCGGTCTCACCAACTGACTCATCACCTCACCTAACAGTTATTGGTGATGGGTTAGCCAATGAGTGAACAACTCTTGTTCAATGATTCTCTAATCATGGTGCACCCAAACTTGGTCTCTAATTCATGAATCTCACCGTATCCGGAATATTGATCCACTCCTTAGTTAAGTCAGACCCACCATTTGCATAGACTGGGTTCCTAATTGGGTCTCTCACCGTATCCAGAATATTGAGCCCAACTCATCCTCCAGCCCATAGCATCCAATGCCTAATAGACATGGTTGCATCTTCCCGGTGCAACTGAGCCACTGTATCCAGCCGAGAACAATCAACCCCGGAAAAGGGCCCGCACATCTACAATGGTGGAAGACCTCAGACTTAATCTTTTCTTAGGGAGAATTGATTCAGGTCTCATTAAACTAGACTTGGCTTAGTCATAACAATTATGACTAACCTAGTGGCATGGGTCAGCTCAGATTATTGACCACCTCAAATCAGAACTGTGTCAACAGATATGGCCAGGTAAGTGAGATCGGTGGAAGGAATATGCCGTTAACTCGCACAAGAACGCATTCAGGTCGAGTAGCTTCCAATTAAAAACCAGTCGGTCGTATCGTCTATGCCAAACTTACCTTAGACACCAAATTGTTGAGTCAGAACCAATTGGGTTAGCCTACAATCCAGACTCTAACCTCTGAGCCTAATTAGGTCTTGCTTGATCGTGACTCGATCTTGACCCAGACTTAATCCTATTAGGCTGGTCAATTTAAGCATTGTTGATCCCATCTAACCAACTCTTGATTCGGTTTGATCAACCGCTTAGACCTAATTGAGCTACCCAAGCCCGAACCCAGTATTATGAATATGTCTTAGATCTGAAATTCTCAATTTTAGACCTAATTGATATTCCATAAACTTAATTCTTAATTAAGTTGGGTTCATAAACAAAATATGCACAATAAATCCTAGGGATTTCAGGATCTAGGGTTTTGCAGAAAGTAAGTTTTGGATTTCTGATTAAGGACGAACACGCAGCACCCCTACACATCATAAGAACACCCCATCGAATGGGAAGAGAGGGCCTTTAAACCCTTCTTCATTCTTATGACCGGACGGCCAAGAGGAACGCCTTAATCAGGAACATTCAATACTACAAAACAATATCAGATCTATATCATATATCTCATATATAAAGTAGATCTAATCATGGCATATTTTGCATACATCTCATGTATCATAATCATGCATGTTTTCAGATCTAAATTATCACATAATAATCTAAAAAATTAGATTTAAATTGATCTAATCAAAATAAATTTCTAATCTAGACAATTATGTAGAACTATTCTACAACTAGTCTAGACATGCATCAATCATATCTCATATGATATTTAAAATTAAATAATTTTTATTTGCTGTTTATAAGATGTTATTATAACACTTATAATATCAGAAAATAGTAAATAAGAAGATCTAAAATATAATTTAATCAGATTAAATCAAAGACATGCAAAACTATTCTATAGAACTATTCTATTCTAGAACTAGTCATGCATATCTTCATGTTCTTAGATCCAAATCATTTAATTTTAATTTTTCTGATTTCAGATCTGATCATATCTCATGTGACATCTGAAATCACTTTATTTTTTAATTAAAATAAAATTAAAATCAGATCTAAATAATTTAGAACCTTGGCTCTGATACCAGTTGAAGGAAAATCCTGATTTTTCGGTCCAGGTTCGTCCAGATCTGATCAGATCAAGAGATATATTTTAAAATTTTTTCTCTTGATCTTAATCAGATCTTGATATGTTTTAGATTTGATTCTTATTATTTTAATAAATAAAATAAAATAAGATAAATTAAATTAATTTAATTTACCTGATTTGGGTAATCCTATTACCCTGGAGATGATCCTGGGAGCAGCGGAAGGTTCTGGATCTAGCCACGCAAGCGCCTGGCCTCTATCGATATCCACTCAGGTTGGATCTGGAGATCCTCTTCTTCTCTATCACGCCTCCAAAAATTAGATCTGGATCTGATTTGGAGGATCTTCAAAACTCCTTTTGAAGATCAGCAGTCGTCCTTTGCAGCAGTGCAGCCTTCTTCTTTTGATCGCCTTTCTTTTGATCTGGAATGCACCAACCTAAGTCCAAAACTCTTTTGGACGTGGAGAGGAGAAGGAGGAGAAGTTTAGGCATGGAGGAAAAAGGGGAGAGGCAGCCTTGGGCGTGGGAAATCTCTCTCTAATTGCATTAGAATCTGAGTTGGGCGCAGGGTCTTATTTATAGACTAAGCGTGATCCAACTCCTCTTCCTCCCAACCAATCACAACCCTTTATGAAATCAGATCTAAATCTGATTGGTGGGAAATAGAGACCCCTGGATTCCTCCTTAGAGGGCGCCTAAGACCAGTCAAACTGGATTCTTAGTAGAACTCTGATTGGAATCCAAAAGGGAGGTGGAGTCCTTGTCCAACAAGGACTCCAAGGCGCCTCCAACTTGGGCGCATGCCTAGGGTGGCGTGCGCCCTCCTCCTTGCTAGGTTCTGGCAGGGGGACAGGCCCCCACCAGTTCTCCAATAGGTGCATGACACATGGACAAAAGTCAAAGTGTCTATGGTCAACATTTGACCAGTCAAAGGTCAACTTTTGACCAAAGTCAAAGGACCAAAAATGGCAGGTGACCAAAAATGGCAGGTCATGTCTTATAAAATAAGACAACCTTCTCTAACTTGGACAACCTCCAGTTAGACCATATGAAGGCCTCTGATTGAGCACAAACTCCTTTGGCTCAGTCAGGACAACTTATTTGTGATAGTAAAAGAAGAACGTTAGGTTCAATCGAGTGCTAGCACGATTTCCTTGAACCTAATTGAATCTCATTCAGATTCAATTGAACTAGATCAGTTCAATTGATGATCACCAGATTCAAACCCTTGTTTGTGTGATCCAGTTAGGTTCAGTTCTGTATGGTAATGGGATATGTCATGATCTCTATCATCGACATCATCGAAACTCTTTTCGGTGGATCAGAACTCTTCTGATTCGAACAGCTAGAATGATCGATCATCTAAATCATTCTAATTGCTCCCAAAATCCACCAGTGACACCTAGCAGTATATGGTGGCAACCCATCAGAACTAAATGTGAACCTCTTGGTGCAGCTACCTGTGTGATTAAGTTCTTCTATCTTGAGCCCCGATCAGATTAGGGTTAAGGTAAACTCGTCAAACCCTAGTCTCTGTCATATGATATAATCATTCGATTCGAGTCCAATGTGAAAACCTAAATAGAAACTCTTTCTATTATTTCACTCTGCCATGGCCATGGGCTTCAGGACTTGATTCTCATGATTATCATAGGGCTGCTCCTCTACCACCGAGGTAGATAGATCCCATCTTGATGCAATCCAGTTCCTACAATGAACATGCTATAGCCAACATACACCTCAGGGTTCCATATGGCTAGGAGACCGAGTAATGGTGTAGTCAAACTATAACACCCTCAAGGTGAACTGCCGATGCATCTCAGGTCAAAGAACCAGACACACTACTGCAGCATCGAGTCAGTCATTGACGAGAAGGTAGACTTCCTAATGACTACTCGAGGTGGTCACGCTCAGTGCCCTCGTTCTCTAACGAGTACCTGTACTTTCGCTCCGATGTCTCCACACCGTAGACTCAAGACTCATCTACTAAAGAGAAGCGATCATACACCAACCTTCCGGATCAATCACCATCCTCGTGATGATCCTATGGTCGGGAGCTGTTTATGAGTTAATAATGATTATTCATGTCTTAAATTTTCAACTCTTGAAAATATGAATTATCATTACCATTAACTCAAAGGATGTATCACAGATACTAAATACACAGGTGTGATAGAAAATAACCCATTTTATTGATTATAGTCAAAATTACAATTTTGCCCCTAGAAGTGTATTACAAGTGTCAGCCAATTCTGGCTTCTAGGGCACATATATCTAACAGATGACTGGCTTGATGCTGTATTGATGTGTCTGGTTCTTTGATCTAAGATGCATCGGTAGTTTACTTTAAGGGTGTTATAGTTTGACTATACCATAACTCGATCTCTTAGCCATTCAGAATTCTGAGGTATATGTTGGCTATAGTATGTTCATTATAGGAATTGGAATGCACCAATAAGGGACCTATCTACCTTGATAGATAAGAAGTAGTCCTATGATAATCATAAGATTGAGTCCATAAGCCCATGGCCATGGCAGTATAAAGATGACAGAAAAAGTTTCTATTAGGGTTTCATATAGGACTTGAATCCAATGATTAATTCATATGATGGATATTGGGTTTGACAAGTTTACCTAAACCCTAATCCTATCGGGGCTCAAGATAGAAGAATCCAATCACATAGGTAGCTACACCAAAAGGTTTGCTTTCAGTTTTGATGGCTTGCCACCATATACTACTAGGTATCATTGATAAATTTTAGGAGCAATTAGAATGATCTTGATGATTGATCATTCTAATTATCTGAATTAAAAAAGTTCTGGTCCATTAAAAGGTATTTCGATGATGTCGATGATAAAGATCATGACATATCTTATTACCATACAGAACTAAACCCAACTGGATCACACAAATAAGGGTTTGAGCTTGGATGTCATCAATTGGGTTAACCTAGTTCGATTGATTTGGATTAGATCCAATTTGTGCTAGCACATGATTGAGCCTAACTTTCTCCTTCTGTAATCTTTCTGATTCATCTCGACTGAGCCAAATTGGTTTGGGCTCACCAGAGAATCCTATATGGGTTTGTCCTTAATTGACTAGAACTTGTCTAGGTCAAAAAAGGAATGTCTTAATTTATTAGATCAAAATAAGATAACACTTACTAATTCCTATTGCCACCTGCCATTTCCTGATACTGCCTAGACATGAGATGTCCTAATATAGGAAGAAAGGGCAGGGATGTGTGCTCCCTTTGGACATCTCCTTGGGGTGCACGTCCCCTTGAATTTCATGCAGAAGAATGTGCGCACGCCCCTAGTTGGCATGAGCACATGGGGAAAGGAGATGTTGTCCCACATAGATGGGACTCCAGGGTTACTTGATTGCTTCTAACTCTTTAGCACCAACTTCACTGGGCTTATCTAGTATTGGAACCAACTTAGGAGACTTTGAGGGGTCTCTTATCTAATATGATCAAATGACATCAACCCACTAATCAGATTTAGATCTGATTGATCAAAGGCCTCTGATTGGCCTGGATGATGTGGCACTACATGGCATAGCAGGGTCTATTTAAACCCTATCTATTCCTAGGGTTTTATTCTTTTGCCCATCTACCATGCCATAAGGCTATCCCTTATCTTCTCTATCCTATCCTCTGATTCTCTCTCTCCCCTCTCCATGCCCAAGAAGTTGGGCGTAAATCTAGCAAGAGTCTAAGGAGCATTGGCACCCAAATCCAAAAGAAGGTAGCACTATTTCAAGAGATGATTGCTGCTACTTCAAAAGAAGTTTTGAAGAACCTTTAGATCAGATTCAAATCTGATCTTTGGAGCATTGATTCAAAAGAAGAAGACCTCCATATCCTATCCAAGTGGACTCTGGTAGAGGCCAGGCACATGCATGGCTCGATCCAAAATCTTAGGAGCATTAGGATCATCATTAGGATAATCGGATTACCCTAATCAGGTAACAATGGTTGTTTCCTTATTTAGATTTAATTTTTGTAATAAATATTAGATCACCTCGATCAAATCTAAGAACTATAAGATCTGATCAAATCATAAGATTTTTTTTAAAAAATCCACCTCAGATCTGATTAGATCTAGATGATCCTACGGCAGAAAATAGGAATTTTTCCTCACGATCATTGTTAGACAATGACAAACTGATGAGACCCAACTTTGATAGCTAGTATCAAAAGTTGAAAATAGTCCTAAAGCATGAATGTATCTTATATATTTTGAGAAATTTGGCACCTGAGGAGACAGCTCCAAATGCTAGAGGGGTGATCCAAGATACTTACTAGAAGTGGCTCAACAACCACACCATCGTTCGGTGCATAATGCTGGTGGCAATGAATTATAAATTTAGCCATAGGTTTGAGAATACCCAACCTCAGAAGATGCTTCAAATGTTGAATGACTCATTTGGCATGCTTGACGATGTTGAGAGGCTTTGAGAATACCCAACCTCAGGAGATGCTTCAAATGTTGAATGACTCATTTGGCATGCTTGACGATGTTGAGAGGCACAAGACTAGTTGTGCCTTTTTCAATGCTTGGATGAGGGATGAGACATCAGTTATCGATCATATATTATATATTATCGAGATGATTGAGCGCCTAAGCTAGACCTTTTTCTATATGAGTAGCTTAAAAAGGATGTGATCCTGAACTCTTTGGTCAAGTCCTTCCTCTCCTTTCTCACTCATTTTAGAATGATAAAGTCTACAGTGAACTACCATAATTTGTTGGGGTTGTTGCAGAACTTTAAGAAGGATCACTAGCTCCATAAGAAGTCGATGAATATAGTAGGAGGGTCTTCTTTTGATCATTGATCCATTAAAAAAAAGAAGAAGAACAAGAAGAAGAAGAATAAGAAGGTGTAACCACATGCTGGGACACCTGCACAGGGTCAGACCAAGAAGTGCAAGCTCGATCAGAGCTAGGCGGAGTACTTCTTTTGTGAGAAGCAGGGGCATTGGAATAGGAACTATCCTTAGTACATTGCCTTCTTGGATCTGAATAGGCCGAGGAAGAAGCAAATTATTGCTGGGAAAGATAATTATTTGATAACACCTTGCAACTTCTCAATATATGATACTATTGCCTAGGTATTAGATACCGAAAGCCCTTATCATATTTATAATTTGATGCATGATTTGTAGGTCAGTAGGAGATCTGATGAAGGTGAAAAGTTCCTAAATGTTGGAGATGGAAGATAAATTTCAGTTCTAGCTTTATGAATCATAAATCTTGTAATCAATTCTCATAAAGTTATTCTATGTGATTGTCACTTTTGTCCAAATTTTTTGTTGAATGTTATTTCTGTAGGCCTTTTGTCCAACAATAGTTATGAATTTTCAATAAATTTTTTTTTATAATATTATTTTGAATAGTATTATAATTTATGTTAGATAATTGAATAACGGTATTTATTTACTATCACAGTCTGTGGTTCAGTCCTCCAGCAAACTTTTTAGATTAGATGATGTATCTGAAGTCTATCTTTGGCACTATAGACTAGGTCACATTAACAAGAATAGAATAAATAGGTTGGCTCAAGAAAAAAATTTTGAAGTTAGTGATTATTAATCACTTTTGATCTATAAGTCCTGTCTTCTTGATAAGATGACCAAGTCATCATTTATTGGAAAGAATGAGAAAGCTAGTGAACTCTTGGGTCTAGTACGTACTAATGTATGTGGACCCATGAGCTCAAGTGCTAAAGATGGATATTTCTACTTCTAAACTTTCATCGATGATCTATCGCGATATGGATATGTCTATTTAATAAAACACAAGTTGGAGTCATTTGAAATGTTCAAACTATTTTATAATAAGGTAGAAAAGCAAATTAGAAGAAGTATTAAAACTCTTCGATCTAATCGAGGGATGAGTACCTTTCTAGTGAATTTCAGACATATCTAGGAGAGAATGAGATTCTCTTTCATTGGACTCCTCCTAGAATACTATAGTATAAAGGTGTGTCTGAAAGGAGAAATCAGATCCTGTTGGAAATGATTCGATCCATGATGGGATTTATCAGTATGTCGATCTTCTTATGGAGATATGCGCTCGAGTTAGCTTGTTATATTCTAAATAGGGTTTTGAGTAAATCTATTTCCAAAATGCCATATGAGATGTGGACAGGACATAAGCCAGTACTCTCGCACCTTAGGATTTGGGGGTTTTTGGCTTATGTCAAACATTTAGTAATGAATAAACTTGAACCTAAGTCTGACAAGTGCAATTTTATAGGATATCCAAAAGAGACCAAAAGATATTATTTCTACCTCACTGATAAGCAAAAAGTGTTTGTCAGCCTTAAAGCAATTTTTTTGAAAAAGAAGTTCCTTGGTGAAGGAACTAATATCTTTAAGGTTAAATTTGAGAAAGTTCGATAGGTGAAAAAATCGACACATATAGCTAAACCTGAACCAAATTTAATTAGATCAAATCTGAAGCCTAATGAACATACACCCTTGAGGTGGTCTAGTAGTGTACCATATCAGTCAGATAGATACTATGATTTCTTAATCTAGAATGAGGATCCTGTCGAACTTGATGAGAAAGATAAGGATCTGATCACCTACATGGATGCAATGTAGAGATCCAATTCTGAGAAATGGCTTGAGGTCATGAAATCTGAAATGGAGTCCATGAAGGTCAATGATGTATGGACATTGATTGATCCACCTAAAAGGGTAAAATCCATAAGATGTAAGTGGGTCTTCAAAAGAAAAAGAGCCATAGACGAGAAGGTGGAGATCTATAAGGCCCGTCTGGTTGTTAAGGGTATCATCAACAGTATGGTATAGACTATGATGAGATCTTTTCTCTTGTGGCAATGCTCAAGTCCATTTGGATCATGCCTGTAGTAGCTACCCATCTGGACTATGAAATATGATAGATGGATATGAAGATAGCTTTTCTAAATAGAGAGTTGAATGAAGAAGTGTATATAATATAACCTAAAGAATTCACATCCATAGATGAGTCTAAGGTGTGTAGGCTTTAAAGATTCATTTATGGACTGAAGTAGGCATCTTGGAGTTAGAACATACATTTTGATAGGACGATCAAAATATATGGCTTCGTTAAGAATGGAGAAGAGCCTTGCATATACAAGTGGGCTAATGGTCTAGCGGTTATATTTTTGGTATTGTATGTGGATGATATTTTTTTAATTAGGAATGATATCCTTGCATTACAAGTAATAAAGATCTAGCTATCTTCATAATTCTCCATGAATGATCTACGAGAAGCTTTCTACATCTTAGGGATAAAAATTTATCGAGATAGATCTAAGAGGTTGCTCGGGTTATCCTAGTTCAAGTATATTGACATTGTGCTGAAGTTGCTCAGCATGAAGAATTTGAAGAAAGGCTATTTATCGATAGGTCATGAAATTTCTCTTTCGAAGAGGGATTGTTCGATAACACCTCAAGAGAGAGAGCATATGAGTAGAATTTCATATACTTCGATAGTGGATTCTATCATGTATGTCATAACATGTACGAGACCAGATATGGTGTACTTACTAGGGATGTGAGTAAATACCAATTTGATCCAGGGAAGAACCACTGGAAGGTTGTTAAAACTATTCTAAAGTATTAAAGAAACACTAAGGATCAGTGGCTTGTTTATGGTGAGTCAGACTTAAGACTTATGGGATTTACAGACTTCAGTTTCTAGTCTAATCACGATGATAGCAAAAGTATGTTAGGATATATGTTTACCCTTAATCATGGAGCAGTCTATTGGAAGAGTTTCAAGCAGCATACTATGACCGACTTAGTTTGCGAGGTGGAGTATGTCGCTACATAGATGCTGCCAAAGAAGCAGTATGGATGAGAAAGTTTATCACTAAGCTCGAAGTAGCACCCTCACTTAATTATCCAGTTCTGCTCTACTATGATAGCTCTGGAGCCATTGCTTAGACGAAGGAACCAAAAGCACACCAGCAAACAAAGCATATTTTGCATCGCTACCATCATGTCTAGAAGATCATGGATCGAGGTGACATCGACCTTCAAAAGATCGATGAAAATGAGAACCTGGCCGATCCATTCACTAAAGCCATTATGGTGAAGGAGTTCAACGACTTCAAGTCAAAGATGGATATTAGATACTACACTAATTAGTTTTAACCCAAGTGGGAGATTGTTGGGAATAATGTTCCAAAGCCAATCGACAGCCTATTGATGGTTAAGCTATTTTTTTATACTTATATATGAATTATTAATTGAATATAAGTTATTCTAGCTTTCTCATCATAAATTTTTATCTTCTAATAAACTCTGGTGTTTTGGTGAAGTCCTTAGGACTATTTAAAATTGATAAAGGAGGATTTATCGTTTAGTTCTTAAATCTATTTACAATCAAATGAAATATTATTATCATGAATGATAATATTTATTGAGTGTAAATCATTTCCTCTTAACTAAGGAGTGTGGAGATACTAGTATGACATGCAGGTGAAATGTAGAAATACATTTATACTAAATGTGACTAACTCCGAAGCTTCTCTGCTATCAAGATTTGCTCCGATAGAATATAAGTGTCCCTCTGATCTGAGATTATCATGATGACTTTCAAGCAACTCACTGTGCTTTGGTATCAGACTATCTAAATTTTTAATTCAGTGATAGAATATTTCTGGGCACAATCAAGTACTTGAGAAGTCGATGTATGAATCAAAATGGGATTAACTACTCTGGTTCAGAAATTGTGTTCAATTATGTTTCAATTTAGCAAAGCCTTGGTCAGGATAGTCCTAGTGAGGAGTCACAGGACTAATTACATTGAGACACGATATGGATGTATTTTTTAGGATTGGCAGTTTAACTTAGAGTCATCCTATACATAGAGGTCAAAGGGATGAATTATACAGTAACCATATTTGAGTAGATTCTAAATATTGCGATTATGATTATTCGATCTATTCGAACATTGAGTACCATTGCTAGATGGTCACTTTGATTGGTATAGAAAGTGGTTTCTATGATACTAGCTTAGGTTCGAACCTACGGGGTCACACATATTAGAGGTTCCTACTTGATTTGATGGCTAATGAAGAGTCCCATTAGACTGAAACTTTATGGTCAAGAGTCCTACTTGACTAGAACTCTTTGACTAAGAGTCCTACTATATTGAAGCTCTGAGTTCTACTTATCTAGAACTCTATGACTAAGAGTTCTACTAGTCTGAAACTCTATGATCATAAGTTTCAATCATTTGGGACACTGGGGTTAAGAATCCCACTAATTTAGGACTCTTCGATCAAGAGTTTCATATCGATGGAACTCTATTGCCTGGATACCCATTAGATTTAGACTCTATATTTATGAGAAATTTAATTTATAATTTTATTACTAATTAACTCAATTTGATTGAGTAATGAGTTTTGGATCAAGTCCAATTGAATTAGATTCAGTTGGATTTGACCTGATTAGGTTATGAGATGACCTAATCGTCGAGAAGGTTTGATCGTTAATTTTATTAGGGGTTAGGCTTAATCAATTTCTAACTTAATTAAGATTTAATTAAGCTTAATTAAGCTTAAATGAGTTGGATTTAATTTGATCTAATTAGGCCTAGCCAAATTAGTTTGGAGTGGGTCTTAATTGGATAAGGTTTTAAGACTAGTTTGACTAGTCTTTTCTGCACCACATCACCCTAACTTGCACCCATTTTTTTCATGAGAATTTTGAGTTCTCATAAGTTTTCCATGCACAAAGGGAGTTCACACCTAGGTTTCTCATACCCCAAATGGATAGGGTTTGGTTGGTTACCATTTGAATTCAAATGGAGTTTGAATTTACATGGGCAGCCACCTCATCTTATCCCTCCACGTGCTTTGGACTCTATTTGGTGCAAATAAAAGAGGTTTTTGGGTTGGGACTATTGCAAATTATATTTCAAAGCCAATCATCAGCCTATTGATAGTTGTGCTACTTTATACTTATAAATAATTTATTATTAAATAAAATAATATTCTAGCTTTTTCATCATAAAGTCTACATCTTCTAATGAACTCTTTTATTATGATGAAGTCCATAGGACTATTTAGTTTTGATAAAAAGAGGATTTATTGATTAGTCCTTAACTATTCATGATCAAATAATATGTTATTAATCTTGACGATAATGTTTATTGAGTATAGATTGTTGTGTGCTATATAGGTTGGTTGTCCTCTAAATCAAGGAGTGTGAAGACATTAGTATGGCATACAGGTGAGATGTAAGGATACATCATCACTAAACGTGATCAAGTTCAAAGTATTCTACTGTCAAGAATTACTCTAATGGGATATGGGTATAAGTATTCCTTAGATTTAAGATCACCATGATTGTTTGTAAGCAACTTATTGTGCTTTGGTACCAAACTACCTAAATTTTTAATTCAGTGATGGAAGGTTTTCAGGCACAGTCAAGTACTTGTGAAGTTGGTGAGTGATCAAGAATTGACTACACCAAGAGATTGGAGAAAATATATCTCTGTATTTCAATTTAGCAAAACCTTAGCCAGGATAATCCATGAGATGGATTTAGTATTTTGAAATATAATATGGATGACCTAATCAGGATAGTTAAACTCTGAGTCATCCTTTGAGCATTAAGATCAAGGGGATAAATTATACGAAAACTATATCCACATGGATTCTAAGAGTGTTGGTTCATACATTCGATCTTTACGGACGTCAGATATCATTGCTAGATGGTCATTTTGATTTATACAAAAATTTATTCCTATGCTATCAACTTAGGTTTAAACCTATGGAGTCGTACATATTAAAGATCTCGATCTAATTGGATGGTTGATCAACGATTTAGAATCATTCTTAGGTCAAACAATCAATACGATTGATGTTTGACCTAGTGCAAGTGTTATAGAAGGATAGATTAGTAATTGATTTGCTAATTGACTTAATTTAATTAAGCTAGAGGACTCAAATTAATTTTAATTAAAAATAATTTAATTATATTTTATTTGGACTTGATTGGATCAAGTCCAATTGGTTTATTGGATGAGCCAATTGCAAGGAAAAATAAGTCCCTATTCCATTAGGACTTGTATGCACCTAATTTCTAATTTGATTAAAAATTAAATTACATTTAAATTTAATTTAATCTAATCTAATTAGGCTCTTAGTTGGACTAAGACCTCCTCTAATTGGGTTTCATTAATTTTGATTTTGTTGGGTTCAAAAATCATGTTTGGCTAAATCAAAATTGGAAGTCCTAGTGTTACTTGGACTTTCCTTCCTTGCACCATCTTATTCCCAATGCACCACGTCCCTTTCTCTTGAGGTTTTTGCATGAAACTCCTCATGTCCCAGAGTCCCACGTGCGCCCCCTTGCTGCCCATATCTTTCTTACATGGTTAGTAGTTGTAGACCAAGTCAAAGTAGGAAGTATGTTTTGATTTCAAATTCTATGAGATAGAATTTTCAGAAAGCAAAACCTCTTCCTTTTGTGTTGCCAACCCATCCAAATTTTTTGTGGGGTTTTATGGGAAATTGGGGAGGTTTTGTGCACAAAAATTAGGTGCTCCACATCTAGAAAAAGAGAGAGGGCATCTAAGAGTTGGATGCCACTTGTCTTGCCCTTTTTGGACAACCCTTGCTAGGTATTTAACCTAGACAAGGAGTCTGTCCTATCTCTCTATATAAGAAAACTTTGGGCTTGATTTTTTCAAAGGTTATTGACTTGAGAGAGAGCTATTGGAGTATGGAAAAATTTGGGCATAGAGAGCCTTGGGCATGGGATTTTGTAGAGACACCAATCAAGATATCTTGGTGAGAGAAATAAAGAAGAAGAAAGGGTTCTTCTTCTAGGGTTTTGTTGATCTTCCTCTTCATCTTATTTTTTGAGTTTTGGAGGAGTATTTCTCTTTTCAAATCCTCTTCCTCATCTTCTGATTATTGGAGGATTCAAGATTTAAAGAAGAAAAATCTAGATCAGCCATCAAAGAAGGATCAGCACAGTACTAGCATACTGTGCTGATTTCCTATCATCGGACTTCGGATCTTGCATTGAGGCCTTGTGTGGACAACCTATAGAGGCCAGACATATGTGTGGCTTGGAACAATGATCTCAGCCTTGGATCAGCAAGTTAAGAAATCCAACTTACAAAGGTAAAAGTGATACGACCTTCTTTCTATTATCTAGATTTGATCTAGTACTATTTTGATGTTGATTTAATCAACATCATTCTTTCTTATTTTTATTTTCAGATTTAATAGCATGCTTAAATAATTTGATATGATCCTATATCTAGGGTTATTTCATATTTTATTATGAGCTAATATGATTAGTTCATCTCTTCTGCTGCATGTTTTTGAAAAAAATTCAAAATTTGATCTTGAAACCCTAGATCTATTTCCTTCAATTGGTATCAGATTCTTTATTACATAATTTTTTGCAGATTTATATTAATAATTTAGATTATATCTAAATTATAATCCATTGTTTAAATCTAAAATTAAAAAAATAGATCACACAAATTGAATTATAAGGTTGTCCTATTATAAGGCTTATGCCTTATAGTGTAAAGGTTATCCTAGTTCATGTAGATCTAATATAATCATAAATTTATTAAATATGATCTAAATTTATTTATAATTTATTAAATTTAAAATTATTTAAAACTAAAAATAAATATTTTAAATTATACGGACTTATCTTATAAGGTTGTCCTTCTGTAAGGTTTATCCCTTATAGTGAAAAAATTATCCTAGTACATGCTGATCTAAAATCTTAATTATAAAATTTTAGATTAGATCTAAAAATATTTATGATTTGATTGAAAGAGTTTCAATCTAATTTTATCATCATAAATACATTACATTTGATCTAAGATGATTTATGGTTGATTAGAATTGAAATAATTTCAATTTTGAATTACATGAACATATTTAGATTAGATCTAAAGTAGTTTCATGTTTATATTATTTGCATATTGATTATGAATCAAACATGCAACTGGTTGGTAGAACCATGTTGTAAAAATATTTTATAAATATAAAAATTATTTTTGAAATACCGAATCCCAACCCTCATCCAAACTTAATTAAGAATTAAAAGTTGTTTGATTAGGATCTAGAATTTTGAATTGAAGATCCTAAGACATAAATCATAACACTTGGGTTAATGGATTAGTAGAAATTAGGTCCATTAATTGGGTTAGACGTCAGGTTAGATTAAAGAATGGACTTAATTAGAGAATTGACTAAATCTAATCAATGGTTGTCTTAGATTAAATCAATGATTCTCCAGATCAATTATAATAGTTGTAGTTGGTCAAGTCCATGTCTTTAACAAGAATCAAGATGGACTTGATTCTTGGCTACACGGTCTAGCATGAACTGTTAGGTTGATCTAATCGAAACTAATTAACCAGTTAGTATCTAAGGTAAGCTTGGTAATCCAGACCTATAGTCTTTAATTGGCAGCCCGCTTACCTGGCCATTTCTAATTATGTCTAAAGCAAGCTTTGGCAGACCCTCCCACCGATCTCACTTACCTGGCCTTCTTGGTGAAATTATATTTTGATCAGATCACTTGACAATTCAAGTTGACCCATGTCAGCTAGGTAAATCAGTATGACTGAGTTAGGTGCTCAATAGTCTCTCTTAATCTGACTTGGTGAAGTCAGTGGAAGGATCATGATTAGCTAGTTTCTCTAACTCTCTCTCCAAATTAAATTAATTAAATTCTTAAAAAATATTAGATCCTTAAAAATAAAATAGTTATGATGATAGCTAGATCATAGCCTCCTATTAAGTGGATGATAATGAGTCTATTAGTTGGATAATCATTTAAGGCCCAAAGGCCCGGTGCTTATCAGCTAATGGAATTATCATTCATAATATGATTTCTTAGCCGCATCTCTCAGAATGGTGGTTAAGTTGACCAACCAAAGTTGGGATTAATCACTCATTAGTTAGATGGAACAAGTATAGTCATATCAATGATTGGATCTAACTGGACCTTTTCAGTGGAAGCCAAAGCCTGTTGATTAGGGACTGGGATAAAATTAAAATATTAAAAATTATTTAGAAAAATAATTGATCGTGAACCTATCTTTAGATGTACATGGGTTGACCAACCAAAGTTGGCTTATGTACAGTCTATGTGGATTTTAGTATCCATTGCGAAATTGAGATAATTCCTCGAGTTATAGGTAAAGGCTACCAATTCAAATAAAATAATGGAAGAACCTTTTGATTAAAATCTAAATCTTTAGATTTAATATATTATTTACTAATTAAATTTTGACTTTTCTTTGTGCAGTTATGGCCACTTTTCTTTCACTCTGATCATTGTTGGATAATGATAAGCTGACGGGATACAACTTCGATAGCTGGTACCATAAGTTGAAGTTGTCCTAAAGTATGAATGGATCTTGTACATCTTGATAGATCTGACACTTGAGGAGCCAGCTACAAATACATGTGGGTCAGTCAGAGATATTTATCAAAAATGGCTTAGCAATCGAATCACGGTACATTGTATTATGCTGGTAGCTATGCATGACGAGTTTAGTTGTAGGTTCAAAACAACTCAACCAAAAGACATGCTTTAAGTGTTGAACGAGTCTTTTGGCACAATTGATGACATTGAGAAGCACAAGACTAGTTATGCCATCTTCAATGCCAGGATGAGGGATGGAGCTTCAGTCACTGATCATGTATTGTATATGATTGAGCTGATGGAGTGTTTGAGCAAGCTCAACTTTTCTTTGCACAGTAGTTAGGAAAAGATACAATACTGAACTCGCTGTCCAAGTCTTATCTCTCATTTCTTACTCATTACAGAATGACAAAGCCTGAATTTAACTACCACAGGTTATTGGGGTTGCTTTAAAACTTTGAGAAGAATCACCAGCTCCACAAGAAGTTAGTGAACTTAGTGGAAGGTTTATCTTCTGGTTCTCGGCCCTTTAAGAAAGAAAAGAAGAATAAGAAAAAGAGGTCCAAAAAGGTGTATGTTCAGACTAGAACATCTGTACAGGGCCACACCAAAGAAGCCAAAGTTTGATAAGAGTCAAGAGGAGTGCTTCTTCTGCAAGAAGCAGGGGTATTAGATGAGGAACTATCCTCTGTACATTGCCTCCCTGAATCCAAACAGATCGAAAAAAAAGTAAGCTATTACTGGACAAGGTATTTATATAAGTCCTTACTATATTTGCAATTTATTGTAGGGGTTGCAGGTCAGTAGGAGATTCAAATAAGGTGAGAGGTTTCTAAACATTGGAGATGGAAGATCAGTTCCAATTCTAGCATTAGAAATCTTAAAACTTATATTTGGGTCTCATATCATTGTTCTTAGTGATTGTCACTTTAGTTCTAGTTTCATTTCGAATATCATCTCTGTAGGCCTTTTGGCCAAAAATAATTATGAGATTTCAATAAAGAAAGAATTTTGTAATGCTATTTTGAATGGTAATACTATATTTTCTGGATATCTAAACAATAGGATATACTTGTTATCATAACCTATTAATATAATCTAATCCACTGGCAAGCACCCTAGATTAGATAATGTGTCTGATATCTACTTATGGCACTATAGGCTAAGTCACATTAACAAGAACAGGATAAATAGGTTGACTTAAGAGAAAATCCTCGAAGTTAGTGATTATAAATCACTTTTAACCTATGAGTCTTGTCTTCTTGAAAAAATGATCAAGTCATCTTTTACTAGAAAAGATAAGAGAGCCACTGAGCTCTTAGGTCTAGTACATATTGATGTATATAGGCCTATGAGCCCAAGTACTAGAGGTGGATATTTATACTTCATCACTTTCATAGGTGATCTATCTAAGTATGGATATATCTATCTAATAAAATACAAGTCGAATCCATTTAAAATGTTCAAATAATTCTAAAATAAAGTAGAAAAATAAACTGAAAAGAGTATTAAAACTCTTCGGTCTAATTAAGAAGGTGAATATCTTTCTAGTGAGTTTCTCACATATTTAGAAAATAATGGGATTCTCTCCAAATGAACTCCTCTAGGGATACCACAGCATAATGGTGTGTCTAAAAGAAGAAATCAGAGTCTATTAGACATCTGATCCATAATGGATTTTGTCAACTTACCGATATCCTTTCGGGGATATGCACTCGAATCAACTTGCTATCTATTAAATAGGATTTCAAGTAAGTCTATAATTAAAACTCCATATAAGATATGGATAGGACGTAAGCCAGTACTTTCATACCTTAGAATTTAGGGGTCCTCGGCTTACGTCAAATGGTTAATTATAAATAAACTTAGACCTAGATCTGACAAGTGCACATTCATAGGGTATCCCAAAGAAACTAAAGGATATATTTTCTACCATGCTGATGAACAAAAGGTGTTCGTCAACCTTAAGATAATCTTTTTGGAAAAAGAATTTCTTGGTGAAGAAATTATTACCTTTAAGGTTAAACTTGAGGAAGTTCAATAGGTAGAATAGCTGACACTAGTAGCCGAATCTAAACCAAATTTGATTAGATCAAATTTAGAGCCCTATGTACCTGCACCATTATGGCGATCCGATAGAGTACCGCATCAGCCAAATAGATGCTTTGATTTCTTAGTCCGAGATGGTGATCCTATCAAACTTGATTAGAATGATGAGGATCCAATTATCTCTATAGATGTAATGTAGAGATCTGATTCTGAGAAATGGCTTGAGATCATGTAATCCAAGATGAAGTCCATGAAGGTCAATGATGTGTGGATATTGGTTGACCAACTCGAAGGGGTTAAATCCATTAGGTGTAAGTAGGTCTTCAAGAGGAAGAGAGTCATAAATGAAAAGGTAGAGACCTATAAAGTCCATCTGATTGCCAAGGGGTATCATGAACATTATGGTATTGACTATGATGAGATTGAAGAAAAAACTAGTTTTCCGCCCCAGGATCGATATGATCTAATCAGATCTATAGTAAAATTTTTAAAAAATTTTCTATAAAACTTGATCAAATCTGAGAGTTCTCAGGTCTGATCCTAATAATCTGATATTAAAAATAAAATTAGAATAAAAATTAGGAACATCAAATGTTATCTTTAGGGTAAACCGCTTTTACCCTATCAATGATCTATCATAGCCCAGGATTCTGGATCTAGCCATGCAAGCACTTGGCCTCTACTAGAGTCCACTTGGGCTAGATCTAGACATGCTCTACTTCTGGATTTGATCTCCAAAAATTAGATCTAGATCTAATTTGTAGAGCCTTCAAAACTATTTCTGAAGATGACGCGCTTGTCTCACAAACATTGTCGCATCCAGCTTGGTTTATGCACCAATTCTCTTGGATCTTCCTCATTGTTTGTGCCCAACTTGTGGGCATGGAGAAGAGGGAGAGGAGGAGGATGAGAAGGCATGGAACAAAGGATGGGGTGGCAGCCATGCAGCATGGTAATTTTGGCACCCTCAAACCCTAGGCACAGGAAGGGTTTAAATAGACTTCCTTGCGCCATGCAGTGCCACACAGCATCAACTAATCATAATAGTTGATTTAATTGGATCTTAATCTGATTGGCTACTCTTTGTCACTGATCCAATCAGGTTAGAGACCCTATAAATCCTCCTTAGATGGCACAATAGATGGATAGAAACAAATAGTTGGCGCCTAGGTCTTTGATCCCATTAAAAAACCCTAGAGTCCCATCCTTATGGGACTCTCTACCCTTTACCCCACATGTGCACGCCAACATGGGTCATGCGCACATATTTGTGCATGAAATCCCAAGAGGGCGTGCACCCCTAGAAAGTCTCCAGGGGGTGCATGCCCATGCCCTTTCTTTCCTGCATGTGTGTCATCTCATATTCTGATAGTGATAAGAATTGGCAGGTCTTGTCCTATTGAATACAAGAATTAGCAAGTATTGTCCTAGTCCCATCTGATGGATTAGGAAAATATTTTTCTAATCTAAACAAACTCTAGCCAGATTAGGATAAAGCCAAACAGGATTTTTGGATGAGCCTAAACTAATTTGGCTCAACCGGGACAAATTAGAAAGACTACAAAAGGAGAATATTAGGCTCAATCGTGTGCTAGCATGATTTTCTTGAACCTAATTAGATCCAATCTAATTAATCAAACTAGGTTAGCTCAATTGATCACATCCAGATCCAAACCCTTATTTGTATGATCCAATTAGATTTAGTTCTGTATGGTAATGAGATATATCATGATCTCTATCATCGATGTCATTGAAACACCTTTCGATAGATCAGAACTTTTTTGATTCACACAATTAGAATGATCAATTATCAAGATCATTCTAGTTGCTCCCAAAATCAATGAGTGACACCTAGCAGTATATGGTGGCAATCCATTAGAACTGAATGCAAATCTCTTGGTGCAGCTACTTGTGTGATTGAGTTCTTCTATCATGAGTTCCGACAGGATTAGGGTTAAGATGAACTTGCCAAACCCAACACCCCGTGATGTGTTTGAATCATTTGATTCAATTTCGATGTGAAACTCTAATAGAAAATCCTTTTCTATTATATTACACTACCATGGTCATGGACTTAAGAACTCAATCTCATGATCATCATAGGACTAGTCCTCTATCAAGGTTATAGATCCCATCTTGGTGCGAACCAGTCCCTATAATGAACATGCTATAGCCAACATGCACTTCAGGATTCTAAATGGCTAGGAGATCGAGTTATGGTGTAATCAAACTATAACACACTCAATGTAAACTGTCGATGTATCTCAGGTCTATGAATCAACATACAACTGCAGCATCAAGCTTAGTCAATGACGAGAAGGTAGACTTCCTTATGACTACTTGAGATGGTCACACTCAGTGCCCTCATTCTCTAACGAGTATCTATACTCTCGCTTTGGTATCTTTATACCGTAGACTCAAGACTCATCTATCCTAAGAAAGCAATCGTATACCAATCTTTTAGATCGATCATCATCCTCGTGATGATCCTACGATTGGAAGCAGTTTATGAGTTAATTATGACAACACATGCCTTAAATTTTCAACTCTTGAAAATGTGTTTATCATATCCATTAACTCAAAGGATGTATCACAGATACTTTAAATACACAATATGATAAAAAATAACTTTTTTATTAATTTATAATTAAAATTATAAAAATACTCCTAGAAGGTGTATTATAAGTATCAGCCAATCTACCTTCTAGGGCATATATCTAACAAACTCCTACTTGGCCTAAAGCCAATAGGCTATAAATCTAAGTCCCATCTTCTTAAGGTGGGCTTCAATCTTTTGCAGACTTCACAGCTTCGCAAGTGGGTCAGTCGCATTGTCGACGGTGTCGACTCACTTTATCTCGACGTAATCCTTCTCGAGGTAATCGTAGATGAGATGATATCGCCGCTCGATATGCTTCGACTTCTGATGAGATCTCAGCTTTTTAGCTAGGGTTATGGCACCATTGTTGTGTAGTACAGAGGAATGGCATCTGATGGCATCACTCCGAGCTCTATGGCAAACTTCTTATACTAGAATATTTTCTTCATAGCTTTTGATGCAGCGATATATTCTACTTCTATGGTGGAATCTGCTATCACGATCTGTTTGAAACTCTTCCAGCTAACAACACTACCAATACACATAAATAGACTTCTGAATGTTAACTTTCGATCATCTATATCAGAAATAATGTCTAAGTTTATATACCCTTAGACCTGGAGTTCTCCATTACCAAACACCAGAACTATATCCTTAGTTCTTCTTAAGTACTTAAGGATACATTTCATAGAAGTCTAGTGCTCTTCATTTGGATTCGACTGATATCTGTTCATGATACTCACAACATATGCAATATCAGGTTGTGTACATAGCATGACATACATAAGACTCTCCATTGCCGATGCATAAGAGATCTTGCTCATGCGTTCAATCTCCTCAAGTGTGTTGGGATACATCTTCTTAGAGAGATGGATGCCATGTCTGAAGGATACCAATCCCCTCTTAAAGCTTTTTATGCTGAACCTCTTCAGCACCTCTCCTATGTACATCTTCTGTGAGAGACCCAGCATCCTATTTGGTCTATCTTTATAGACCTTAATTTTCAATATAAAAGATGCTTCTCTTAGGTCTTTCATAGAGAACTCTTTCGACAACCACATTTTGATGGATGTCAATATGAAAATATCATTTCCAATCCGGAGGATATCATCCACGTACAGTATAAGAAAAACAACAGCGCTCCCACTGACCTTTTTGAATACACCAACTCCTGATTTTTTATGAAATCAAATGATTTGATATAATCATTAAAATGAGCAATCCAGCTCCAAGATACTTGCTTGAGTCCATATATGGATCTTTGCAGCTTACAGACCTTGTGTTCATTATCACTGAATGTAAATCCAAGCAACTATTCCATATATATATCTTCCTCAAGATATCTATTTAAGAATGTCATTTTTACATCTATCTATCATATTTCATAATCAAAATAGGCTACAACAGCAAGTAGTGTGCGGATGAATTTTAACATAGTTACTGGCAAAAAGGTCTCCTGTTAGTCAATGCCTTCGTGCTGACTATTTTCTTTTGCTACGAGTCTAGCTTCGAATGTCCCTACATTTCCATCTATACCTATCTTTCTCTTGAAGATCTATATACACCTAATAGGTACAATACCTTCAAATGGATCTACCAAGGTCTAGACTTGGTTTGAGTGCATCAAGTCAATCTCTAACCTCATTGCCTCTAACCATTTTTTAGAGTCAATATCTGATATCGCCTCATCAAAGGTCTTGGGATCATTACCATGAACCCTATTTTTCATGAGGAATATTTGATAAGTGTTAAAAATATAATAATAAAAGTATTAAATTATAAAATAAATTATCTTAATTTTAAAAATTGATACTTTTATTGATCTTTTGTAGGAAAGAATGTTACCAATAGGAAGAGCTTAATTTTGTGGTCCAGATGAAACAAGTTTGAAGAAAAATGAAGTAAAACTAGCCCCAGAATTAATTTTCAAAGAAAAGAAAGAAAAAAATAAAAAAAAAATAGTTGACTGGTCCAGACCGAACTTGATCAGAAAACCAGCTCAGCTGGCCCAACCGCAAATAGCCCAGTGCAAATAAACCCAGCTCATTGATGTCATGTTGATGCTAGAAACCATCGTGGCTCACCGTAAGCTGCTACAGTAACCTAGCCAGGGGCATGATGGGGATTTCATGGGGGCGCACGCTTTGATTGATGGAAGAAAGAGGTGGTCTATGCTAAACCTAGCTTGCGATCGATCTACCAGGCTGAATGGGCAATCCGACGATCGAGCGGCTGCTGGTTTTGATCCAGCGACTGAAATTAAGGCACCAACGGACGGTCCAGGGAGCAACCAATGATGATCCAATGGTGGAGACGAGTCCTTATTTTAATTAAGCTACAGCAGCCTCCTTCAGCATGATCTGATGGTCGAGAATCGATCATCATGGCGATCAGATGGATCTTGTTTAATTTGAGTGGATCTAGGAAATTAAAAGCAATTTTTGAGTGGTTTTTGAGCCTTTCGATCGCCATCCAATGGCCAATATGATCTAGGCTTCAATTTGAGTTGTCCAAGGAGTTTTAAACCCAGTTTCTTTAGGACTTCTACCTAGAATTAATCTTTTAGCCTATTTAAATGCTTGCTATCAAGAGTTTGAAAAGGAGAATATTTTTTTATTAGAGGGAACCTAGGAGAGTTTAGTTTTAAAGAGAAAGAGAGATAGAGAGTAGAGGAATAGTTAGGGAAATAGAGAGAGAGAGAAATAGAGAAGAGAAAGCTTTTCTTTTTATTTTCTTTTTCTTTCTTCTTTATTTTTCTTTTCTTTTATTCCTTCTTTCTTCGCGATTCATCTTTCACATCTAGTGCATCGACCAAGCAGCTCTCTTCTTCATCAAATTCTCCACGCTAAGAGAAACGGACAACCAAATTCAGCAACAAGCAATTATTTAATTTGATTTTCTCATACTTTTTATTTTATTTATTATTTTTATTTCTTTTATCATGAATAATTTTTTTTTACTAAAGCTAAGGTGTAGCCACTCTTTTGATGCAATATTCAATATGATTTGCTTTTAATTTTATATTTTATTCATGAAGAGTATATAAATCTATGCTTAATGCTTTTAGATTACTGACCATTTTCTAATTGATTTGGTGAACATAGATGATACGGACCAAGTACGTCTATGTCAATACTTCTTGATTTATATATCTTGTATCTTAAATCAATTTAAGATTCATATGCATGCGGAAATTTTAATGTGCTTTGGATGTAGCATATTTTAATTAAAGAATTTCATAAAACTTAAAGCATCGATATTTATTTAAATGATGCCTGAACCAAAGGGTAGTTAATAAATATTGGTCATTTTACTATGCCTAGATCAAAGGATAGTGAATGTCCTAGAAAACTCCACCATCACTTGAAATAAAATTAACCTAATTACCTAAATATTGTATTGACTGAGTTGGTGAATCAATTGTCTTAGTAATCTATTGCTCTTAAATTCAACCCTAATAATCATACCCCCTTTAGCTTCTTGCAATTTATTAATTATTTCTTAATTTATTCTTACTTTTTTATTTCTTATAAATCGATTCTCTTAGTAAAGCTTAGGAAAGAGTTTTTCAGTACTTGATTTTGAATCCTCTAGGGATTATACTCTACTCACACACTTTATTACTTGATCGATTGGTGTACTTGCCATAGCAATAGATTTGCATGCATCAAGTTTTTGGCATCGTTGTGGGGATTGTGTCTAAAATAATATTAAAATTTTGATCCTTGCTTTACTTTAGAATTTTATTTTTAATTTTTAATTTATTTTATTTTTAGATTTGTGTTCAGTGCATGACATGCACCACACATAGTAGCCTACTATCTTTTGATCCAGAAATAGAGAGGACAATTGGAAGACTAAATCAAGAAAGAAATATGGCAATCGAAGACCCTAACGACATCAATCTAGGATTAGATATGACAGCAGAGGGATGATAAGAAGCTATTCAAGTAGCACATCATCCATTAAATGATTACATCACTCCATCTATAGCTGATGTAGCTTCAAGCATCAGGAGACCGCCTGTGCAAGCAAATAATTTTGAAATAAAATTAATGATGATCCAGATGATTCAATCAACTATCCAATTTAGTGGACACATGTAGGATAACCCAAATGTCCATATTTTTAATTTTCTTGAACTCTATAATACCTTCAAAATTAATTAGATGTCGGATTATTCTATTAGATTAAGGCTCTTTACTTTTTCTTTACGAGATAAAGCTAAAAGTTGGCTTCATTCTCTTCCAACAGATTCTATCACTACTTGGGATGCCCCAGTCCAAAAATTTTTAGCCAAATACTTTCCACCTTCCAAGACTGTAAAGATGCGTAATGATATTACTTTTTTTGTGCAGGTAGAGATAGAGACACTATATGAGGCTTGGAAGCATTTTAAGAAACTGCTGAGGAGATGTCCACACCATCAACTATCCTTATGGCTTCAAGTACAAATTTTTTATAATGATTTATCTTCTACTAATCCCCATGATTGATGCAGTAGGAGAAGGTACCATTAATTAAAAAACTAAGAAGAAAGTCTTTGATCTGATTTATGAGATGGCATCAAATAGTTATCAATGGCAATCAGATTGCATGATGCTGAGAAGACCAATAGCTATACATGGAGTAGATAGCATCCCAACTTTGATAGCAGAGATTGCAACTCTTTGGGCTGAATTCAACAACTTAAAGGGAGAAGCTATGCATGTATAGAGCATCACTTATGAGCTGTGTGGAGGAGGACATGATACAAATGAATGCTAGCTAGGTAATCCCTTTACTAAAGCCCCTGATATAGCTAACTATCTTGGTAATATCTTCAGGCCATAGCAAAATAATTCTTATTCCAACACATACAACCAAGGGTGGAGGAAGCATCCAAATTTTTCATGGAGCAATCAAAATGTAGCACAGCAACCACCAGTGAGATTCCAAGTACCTAGAAAGAACTCTAATATGGAGGAGCTGATGATTAAAATTATGCAAAATCAAGAAATAGCTATGAGAAACTTGGAGACCAAATTTATTCAGAATCAAGAAGCGGCCATGCAAAATCTGGAAATCAAGCTTAGATAGGACCAAGTAGTAGCAATTCGAAACTTGGAGATGCAAGTAGGATAGATGGCTAAAATAATCTCTAGAAGATCACAGGGATCCTTGCCTAGCAATACGGAGATCAATCTAAGGGAGCAAGTTAATGCCATCATCCTAAGAAGCAATAAAGAGTTGGAGGAGCCACATCAGGACAAAAAGACTGAAGAAGAAACTACAAAGCAGACAACCAAAATTCATCAGTCACCAAAACAACCAGTAGATGGATGGTCCCCTAGTATAAAATTTGCTGATACAAACATGAAGTCCTATGAGCCACCACTACCATTCCTAGAGAGACAAATATAGCATCTAGATAAGAAATTTTCTAACTTTTTCAGTATTTTAAAAAATTTATATATTAAAATTTCTTTTGTAGATGCTATTACTCAGATGTCCAGGTATGCCAAGTTTCTTAAAAAAATTTTTACAAATAAGAAGAAGCTGAAGGAGCATAAGAGAATAAATCTAAATGAAAAGTGCTCAATAATACTTCAAAACAAATTACCATAAAAGTTAAAAGGTCCAAGAAGTTTTACTATCCCTTGCATTATTGGTGATTGTAGTTTTGATAAAGTCTTATATGATTTAAAAGTAAGTATTAATCTCATGCCTTTTTCTATTTTTGGGAAGCTAGATCTTGGAGAACCAAAGCCTACCACTATCTCTCTTTAGTTAGCCAATAGATCCATCAAATATCCAAGAGGTATAGTGGAGGATGTCTTGGTAAAGGTAAATAAGTTTATTTTTTCTATTGATTTTATTGTTCTTGATATGGAAGAAGATATTAATATACCCCTTATCTTATGGAGACCCTTTTTAGCTACTAGAGGAGCTTTAATAGATGTTCAACAAGAAAAATTAACTCTTAGAGTCCAAGATAAATAAGTGACTTTTAATATTTTTAAAGATACTAAACATCCAGATGATAATCAAACTTATTTTTGAATTGATGCTATTGATAAATCAATATATGAGAATTCTGTAGAAAATATGTTTGAGACTAGTAAAGCTAGCAGTATCCAATTGAAAGAGGGTTCGACCAAATATGAAAGTATACCTATTGAAGTGGCACCAGATTGATGTAGTTTAGAGCTCCAAGAATGTCAAGCTAAAGATTATAAATCAGAACTACTAGATAGATTATTTCTTTTCTTTTTAGTTTTGATCCTTTTCTTTAATTTTTCCATAGTTTCTTATTATTCTTTTACTGCTTTGGTGTATGTTTTCAATTTTGCAGAGAAAAATCAATGAGAGCTCAAGCCAAATTTCAAAGCTTCAAAGAACCAATTTGGATTGATAGTACATTAAATTAGGTGTATTCTCTCCTATCCCTTATTGCATCCTTTATTTTTTCTTTCTCCATTGAGATAATATAGAATAAGTTAGGGGGTAGAAAAATTTTTGAAAAAAAAAGAAAAAAAAATTTTAACCATGTGTCAAGAAAGAAAATATTGAGCAAGATAGATTAGGAAAAGTGATAAAAGTTAGAAGTATCTGCAAATGAATGTAGCGAGTTAAAAAAGTAGACTAGTTGGTCAGACTTTTAGCAGCCTACATAGGTCACCTAAAGACTATTAATACTTTTAATTGCACATGCACACTAACGAGGCAAAGTAGGTGTTGATTATAAATCCAACTAAGGATTTAATTATCACTGAAAATTGGTAATTAATACACATTTCAATCAAAAAAACTTAAATTTAAGGAAAGAGTTACCTATCTAAAATAAAAGTACAAAAGATAGAGTATATGTGGATTGCCTGAAGCTTAGTAACTGGATCTCTGCACCTAAGTCAGGTGTGAAGATTCACATCAAATAGTGGAAGAAAGGCCAGGATGCTCAGCACAAAAAAAAAAAAAAGAAGGCAGTGTGAAAGCTACCTTAATTCATGAGCTTAACTTGAGAATGTATAAAAATTTAATCAAAATAGGTGACAAAAGAAGATACTTTTGTCCTTTAGATTAATACCCAAATGCTAAGTTAGTTTTCACAAACACAAATACTATAGATCTTTAGATGTACTCTAAAAATATTTCTGATTGTACTGACTACAAAATTTGCTTTTGAAACTTAATATTGAGTTATTGGTACTTCCTAAACTTTTTAAACTTTAAACCTAAATTTATTTTTGTGATGGAGGATCTTATTGAAACATGGTATTAAATAAAGCATTGCTAAGGGACTAGCAATAACTAAGTTGAGGGGTGTGATAAGTATTAAAAATATAATAATAAAAGTATTAAATTATAAAATAAATTATTTTAATTTTAAAAATTTGATATTTTTATTAGTCTTTTATAGAAAAAAGTTACCAACAGGAAGAGCTCAATTTTTTGGTCCAGATGAAACAAGTTTGAAGAAAAATGAAGTAAACTTGGCCCCGAAATCAATTTTCAAAGAAAAAAAAGAAAAAAATTAAAAAAATTTAGCCAGCCGATCTAGACCAAACCAGTTTAGAAAACTAGCTCAACCAGCCCGGCTGCAAATAGCCTAGTGCAAATAAACCTAGCCCACTGACATCATGCTGATGCCATAAACCATCGCGGCTCACCATGAGCCATTATAGTAACCTAGCTAGGGGCATGATGGAGATTTCACAAGAGCACGTGCACTCTGATTGGTGGAAGGAAGTGGTGGTCTGTGCTAAACCTAGCTCATGATCAATCTACCAGGCCGAATGAGCAATCCGATGGTCGAGCGGCTACTGGTTTTGATCCAGCGATAGAAATTAAGGCACCAACGGATGGTCTA
Organism: Cocos nucifera; assembly: GCA_006176705.1. NCBI lineage: Eukaryota > Viridiplantae > Streptophyta > Magnoliopsida > Arecales > Arecaceae > Cocos > Cocos nucifera. The sequence continues at coordinate 198,010 of QRFJ01005062.1, read as the reverse complement.
GGGAGCAGCCAGTGATGATCCAATGGTGGAGACGAGTCCCTATTTTAATTAAGCTACAGGAGCCTCCTTTAGCATGATCTAATGGTCGAGAATCGATCATCATGGTGATCAGACGAATGTTGTTTAATCTGAGTGAATCTAGGAGATTAAAAGTAATTTTTTAGTGGTTTTTTAGACTTTCGATCGCCATCCAATGGCCAGAATGATTTAGGCTTCAATTTAAGTTGTCCAAGAAGTTTTAAACTCAATTTCTTCAGGACTTCTACCCAGAATTCACCTTTTAGCCTATTTAAAGGCTTGCTGCTGAGAGTTTGAAGAGGAGAATATTTTTTTTAGAGAGAACCTGGGAGAGTTTAGTTTTAAAGAGAAAGAGAGACAAAGAGTAGAGGAATAATTAGGGAAACAGAGAGAGGGAGAAATAGAGAAAAGAGAGCTTTTCTTTTTATTTTCTTTTTCTTTCTTCTTTATTTTTCTTTTCTTTTCTTCCTTCTTTCTTCATGGTTCATCTTCCACATCCAGTGCATCAACCAAGCAGCTCTCTTCTTCATCAAATTCTCCACGCCAAGAGTAACGGACAACTAAATTCAACAACAAGCAATTATTTGTTTAGATTTTCTCATGCTTTTTATTTTATTTATTATTTTTATTTCTTTTATCATGAACTAAATTTTTTTTACTAAGGCTAAGGTGTAGCTACTCTTTTGATGGAATATTTAGTATGATTTACTTTTAATTTTATATTTTGTTTATGAGGAGTATATAAATCTATGCTTAATGTTTTTAGATTACTAACCATCTTTTAATTGATTTGATGAACATAGATGATACGGACCAAGGACGTCTATGTCGATGCTTCTTGATTTATATACCTTATATCTTGAATTGATTTAAGATTCATATGCATGCGAGAATTTTAGTGCGCTTTAGACGTAGCATATTTTAATTAGAGAATTTCACAAAACTTAAAATATCGATATTTATTTAAATTATGCCTGGATCAAAGGATAATTAATAAATATTGATAGTTTTGCTATGCTTGGACTAAAGGATAGTGAATATACTAAAAAACTCTACCATCACATGAAACAAAATTAACCCAATTACCTGAATATTGTATTGACTGAGTTGGTGAACCGATTGCCTTAGTAACCTATCACTTTTGAATTCAACCCTAATAATCATACCCTCTCTATCTTCTTATAATTTATTAATTATTTTTTATTTATTCTCTTTTTTTTATTTCTTATAAATTGATTCTCTAAATAAAGCTTAAAAAAAAGTTTTTCAGTACTTATATTTCAATCCTCTAGGGACGATACTCTACTCACACACTTTATTACTTGATCGACTGGTGCACTTGCTATAGCAATAGATTTGCATGCATCAATATTTTCTATATATCCTCTGAAATGGTATCTAAGTACCTCTCAGAAGGATGAAAAATTCTACCTGATCTACAAGGTGGAGAAGGTTATGTTTGGGCTAGTTCTAACTGATTTGGTTCCTTAGCTCGTTGCTCATTGAAGACCTTCTCCTCGAGCCTAATCTATCTCTTGATACCACCATCTTGAATAAACTATTTTTCAAGAAAGATGACATGTCGACTCATAATCATATTATGATCTTTCGGAATGTAGAAATAGTACCCTAATGACTCCTTAGGATATCCAATGAATCGAGTTCTAAAGAACCTAGACTCTAATTTATCTGCTTACTATTTCTTAATATGGGCTGGACAACCTCAAATTCTGAGATGACTCAGACTTGGTTTTTTACCATGCTATATCTCATACGGTATAGTAGGAACAGTTTTAGAGAGAACCCTATTCAGTAAGTATATTGCTATCATTAGACTATGTCTTTAAAGAAAATCAAGAAGGTCCATGAAGCTCATCATGGATCAGACCATATCTAATAAAGTTTAATTTTTTCATTCTAAAATCCCATTGAGTTGAGGCATTCCAGATAGAGTCCACTATGAGACTAAGCCATTTTTCTTGAGATAGTCTAAGAATTTTTGATAAAGATATTTGCCTCCTCGATCTGATCGAAGAATCTTAATGAGTTTTCTAGTTTGCTTTTCTACTTCATGTCTAAATTTCTTAAACTTTTCAATTACTTCAGACTTGTGTCTCATTAAGTACATATTCCATACCGAGATAAATCATCAATAAAGATAATGAAGTAGATGTAGTTATCTCTAGCCGGCACATCAAATGGGCTGCATACATTAGTATGCATTAGGGCAAGTAGGTCAGTGGCCCTCTCTCCATGTCTTACAAAAGGGAGCTTGATTATTTTTTCTTGAAGGCATGATTCACAAATCGGATATGACTCGAAAGTCAATGAACCCAACAATCTGAATTTCTCCAATTTGTTAATCCAATCTTCGAATACATGATCTAGCCTAAGGTGTCATAGATACCTTTCATTTAGACAATCCTTCGGTCATTTTGTTCCTATGGCATTCACATTTTGCTCGATATTTAATACAGATACATCAACATGCAATTGATAGAGATCATTAATTAAGAAACCACTTGCAATTTTATTTCTTTCAAAAAGAATAGTATGTGCTCTTTAAGAAAGCTAATTACATAACCTTCCTGTGCTAAACAAGAAATAGAAATCAAATTCCTACTTACTGTAGGCACAAAATAACAATTTCTAAGTAAATCTAAACCAAATGATAGTCAAAGAGGATAGGTTCCCATGGCCACAATAACAACTCTTGCTCCATTTTTGATACATAGGATCATCTCACCATCTCTCAGCTTCCTACTCTCCTCAAAATCTTGCATAGAGGTGCACAAATGAGCACTCAAATCAGAATCAAACACCCAACTGGATGCAAAAAAAATCATTAGGTTGGATTCAATTAAGAGCATACCTCCAGAAGGACTTGCCTCCTTCTTGTTCTTCAGGCTAGCTAGGTATAAAGGATAGTTTTGCTTCCAATAGCTATCGATATTGCAATAAAAATATTTTTCTTTATCGATGACCTTCATCTTTGGTTCTCCCTTCTTCTTTTCTTTCCATCTTCAATCTTCTGCTTCTTCGCAAACTTCTTCTTTCCATAAGACTTTGTTTTAGAAGAAGTTCACTCCACAGTAAGCACTGAGCTTTTTGAACCTTTCAAAGAAAGCTCAGCAATAACCAGCATATTCATTAATTTAGCCAAGGTACATTACAGTTTATGTATATGAAATTTTATGATGACCTATCCATATGCATCAGTCAAGGACTGCAAGATCACATCAATTTGTAGATCTCTGTCCAACTTGATACCGAGATTCTTAAGTTTTTTTAAGTCCTTGATCATCATCAGACAATGATCTTGGACTGACTGTCCATCATACATTTGAATCTTAAAAAATCTTCTCGTGACTTGATACTTGGCTACACGACTCTCTTCACCAAACAAGTCTTATAGGTGAGCCAACAATTGGTGAGCAGTCTTGATGTCCTCATGTTAATTGGCACTGAAGCTCATCAAACATCGAGCCCAACATGTAGTACCTAGCTTTATTATCTTTATCCATCCATTTCGCCACATATGCTTTCTATTTAGTGGATGGACGTGCTGGTAAGATGGGAGGATCCTGGTCTAATACATAAGTCAACTTTTTAGAATCCAAAATAATTTTAAAATTTTGAAGTCAATTCTTGTAATTAGATCCGATCAATCTATGGGTGTCAGGATTCAAGCAAGTGGGTTGGACGTAGATATTTTTCTATGGAGAGTCAAAGTTTCTAGTTAGATATTATAATTAAACTGAACCAATTTATTTAAAAATTTTATTTTTAAATAAATTTTGGCTTGTATTATTTTTTTGGATCTCTACACTCCCTTGACAGAGATGCAAAAATCTTTATGACCATAGACTTTTAGTGAGTGTTGCGGTCCTATTGACTGGCTTATCACCTCACCTAATAGTTATTGATGATGGGTCAGCTAGATGGATGGATAACTCTTGTCTAATGATTTTCTAATCATGGTGCATCCAATCCTGGTCTCTAATTCATGAAGCTCATCATGTCCAGAATATTGCTCCACCCCTTAGTTAAGTCAAACCCATTGCTTGCATGAATTGAATTTCTGATTGAGTCCCTCACCGTATTCAGAATATTTAGTCCAACCCATCCTTCATCCAGTAGCATCCAATGCCTAATAGACATGGTTGCATCTTTTCAGTGCAACTGAACCATTATAATCAGTCAAGAACAATCAACCCCGAGAAGAGACCGCACATCTATAATGGTGGAAGACCTATGATTTAGATCTCTTAAACTCGACTTGAGTTAGTCATAATAATTATAACTAACCTAGTGGCATGGATTAGCTCGAATTATTAGCTACCTCAAATCAAAACTGGATCGATCCAATCAGCCAAGTAAGTGAGATCAATGAAAGAAATATGTCATTAACTTATCATGAATGCATTCAAATCAAGTAGCTTTCAATTAAAGACCACTGGTCGTATCTACCAAACTTAACTTAAAACATCAATTTATCAAACCAGAACTAATCGAGTTAGCCTACAATCCAGGCTCGAACCATAGAGCTAAATTAGGTTTTAATTTAGTCAACCACATGTGACTGTGAGTTGACCTTGATCCAAACTTAATTCTATTGGGTTGATCAATTCTAAGTACTCTTGATCCCACCTAACCAACTCTTGATTTAGTTTGATCAACCGCTAGACCTAATTAAGCTATCCATATCCGAATCAAATTTTATGAAGATTTCTTAGATCTAAAAATTCATAATTTTTTAGATCTAATTGACTTCATTATTTTACTTCTTAATTAAGTTTGGGTTCATAAATAAAATATGTATAAAAAATTCTAGGATTTTAGGAGTTTTACAGAAAAATAAGTTTAGATTTTTTATTAAGGACAGATACGCAGCACCCTTACATGCCAAAAGAGCACTCCATCGAATAAAAAGAGTGAGCCTTTAAATCCTAATTACTCTTATCACTGGACGGCCATGGGAATGCCTTAATTAGAAATTAATCTATAATACAAAACTTGTTAGATCTAGATCATATATCGCACATACATTTAATGATCTAACCTATACATGCTTTGCATACATCTCATGTATCAGAAATAAATATTTATATGCATAATTCAGATCTGATTTTATAAATATAACATCTAAAAATAAATTTTAAATTGATCATATTAGAAGAAAATTTATTCTAGACATATCATAGATCAAATCTGCAAACCTGGTCTAGACATGCATCTCATACATTACATATATGAATTAAAATTTTTAATTTTTTAATTTTAGATATGATCAGATCTGATGTGACATCTGAAATCACTAATATTAGATCATAAATTAAATCAAAAATTAAATCTAAAAAAGATCTAAAGAACCGCTAATCTAGCTCTGATACCAGATGAAGAAAAAACTAGTTTTCCACCGCAGGATCGATCTGATGTGATATGATCTTTAGCAAAATTTTTAAAAAATCTCTTACAAAACCTGATCAAATATAAGAGCTTTTAGATCTAATACTAATTTTCTAATATTAAAAATAAAATTAGAACAAAAATCAAGAACATCAAATGTTACCTTTAGGGTAAACTTCTTTTACCTTGTCGATGATCTGACGTAGCCAGGGATTCTGGATCTAGCCATGCAAGCACCTAGCCTCTATCAGAGTCCACTCAGGCTAGATTTGGATGTGCTCTTCTTTTAAATCTAATCTCTAAAAATTAAATCTAGATATGATTTGTAGAGCCTTAAAAACTATTTCTGAAGATAACGCGCTTGTCTCACAAACATTGTCGCATCTAGCCTGGTTTATATGCCAATTCTCTTAGATCTTCCTTGCTATTTGTGCCTAATTTTTGGACATGGAGAAGAGGGAGAGGAGGAGGATGAGAGGGCATGAAAAATGGATGGGATGGTAGCCTTGCAGTGTGGTAATTTGGACACCCTCAAACCCTAGGTGCAGGAATGGTTATAATAGACTTCCTTGCACCATGCAGTGCCACACAACATCAACCAATCATATTGGTTGATTTAATCAGATCTTAATCTGATTGGCTATGCTTTTTCACCCAATCCAATCAAGTTAGAGACCCAATAAATCCTCCTTAGATGGCACCATAGATGGATAGGAACAAATAGTTGGCACCTAGGTCTTTGATCCCATCAAAAATCCTAGAGTCCCATCCTTATGGGACTCTCTCCCCTTTTTCCCATGTGCGCACACCAACATGGGGATGCACACATATTTGTGTGTGATAACCCAAAGGAGCATGCATCCCTAGAAAGTCTCCAGGGAGTGCATGCCCATGCCCTTTCTTTCCTGCATATGGGTTATCTCATGTCCAGATAGTGATAATAATTGGCAGATCTTGTCCTATTGAATACAAAAATTAGTAGGTGTTATCCTATTCCCATCTAATGGATTAGGATAACATTTTTCTAACCTGGACAAAATCTAATCAGACCAGGATAAAGCCATATAGGGTTCGTGAGTGAGCCCAAACTAATTTGTCTTAGCCAAGATGAACTAGAAAGACCACAGAAGGAGAATGTTAGGCTCAATCAATTGCTTACATGATTTTCTTGAATCTAATTAGATCCAATCTAAATTAATCAAACTGGGTCAGCTTAGTTGATCATATCCAGATCTAAATTCTTATTTGTATGATCTAGTTAGGTTCAGTTCTGTATAGTAATGAGATATATCATGATCTCTATCATCGATATCATCAAAACATCTTTCGATGGATCAGAACTTTTTTGATTCACACAATTAGAATAATCGATCATCAAGATCATTCTAATTGCTTCCAAAATCCACTAGTGACACCTAGCAGTATATGATGGCAATCCATCAAAACTGAATGCAAACCTCTCGGTGCAGCTACTTGTGTGATTGGGTCTTCTATCATAAGCCTCGATAGAATTAGGGTTAAGGTGAACTCGTCAAACCAAACACTCCATCATATGATTGAATCATTCGATCCGAGTCTGATGTGAAATTCTAATAGAAAATCCTTTTCTATTATATCACATTGCCATGGCCATGGGCTTAAGGACTCAATCTCATGATCATCATAGGACTACTCCTTCTCTACCAAGGTTGATAGATTCCATCTTGGTGTGAACCAATCCCTACGATGAATATGCTGTAGCCAATATACACCTCAGGATTCTGAATGGCTAGGAGACAAAGTTATGGTGTAGTCAAACTATAACACACTCAATGTGAACTACTGATGCACCTTAGGTCTAAGAATTAGACACACAGCTGCAACATCGAGCTTAATCATTAACGAGAAGGTGGACTTTATTATGACTGCTCGAGGTGGTCATGCTTAGTGCCCTTATTCTCTAACGAGTATTTATACTCTCACTCCAGTATCTTCACACCATAGACTCAAGACTCATCTATCCTAACAAAATGATCGCACATCAATTTTTCTGATCGATCACCATCATCATGACGATCCTACAATCGAGAGCAATTTATGATATAATTATGACAACACATATCTTAAATTTTCAACTCTTAAAAATATGTTTTTATCATATCCATTAACTCAAAGGATGTATCACAGATACTTTAAATACATAATATGATAAAAAATAATTTTTTTATTAATTTATAGTTAAAATTATAAAAATACCTCTAGAAGGTGTATTACAAGTATTAGCCAATCTGGCTTCAAGGACATATATCTAGTAGAGACATTCTTTTCTGTGGCAATATTCAAATTCATTCAGATAATGCTTATGATAGCTGCTCATCTGGATTATGAGATCTAGCAGATGGATGTGAAGACAGCCTTCTTGAATGGAGAGCTGATCGAAGAAGTATATATGATACAAACTGAGGGGTTCACATCCACAGATGAGTCTAAGGTGTACAAATTTCAGAGATCTATTTATGGATTGAAGCAAGCATCTCAGAGTTAGAACATGCATTTTGATAATATGATCAAAACATATGGCTTTGTTATGAACGGAGAAGAATCCTGTATTTATAAATGAGCAAATAGTTCAAGAGTGGTATTCCTTATCTTGTACATAGATGACATTCTCTTAATCGAAAATAACATCCCCACACTGCATGGAATAAAAATTTGGTTGTCATCTCAGTTCTCCATGAAAGACTTGGATGAAGCATCCTACATCCAAGGGATAAAGATCTCTAGGGATAGATCTAAGAGGATGATTGAGTTATCCCAATCTACGTACATAGAAACCATGCTAAAAAGGTTCAGCATTGAGAATTTTAAAAAAGGCTATCTTTCGATAGGCTAAGAAATTTTGCTCTTTAAGAAGGATTGTTCGACAAGTCCTGAAGAGAGAGAGAGCATATGAATAGAATTTCATATGCTTTGGTAGTGGGATCTATCATGTACGCCATGACATGTATAAAATCAGATGTCGTATACTCACTAGAAGTAGTGAGCAGATATCAATCTAATCCTAGAGAGAACCATTGAAAGGTGGTGAAAATCATCCTTAAGTATTTGAGAAATACTAAAGATTAGTAGTTGATCTATGGTGAGTCAAATTTGAAACTGTAGGATTTATCGATTCTAGCTTTTAATCTGATCATGCTAACAGTAAAAGCGTATTGGGTTATATCTTTACTCTAAATGATGGAGCCATCTGCTAGAAGAGCTCCAAGCAGCACACTATGATAGACTCTGTATGCGAGGCAAAGTACATCGCAGCATCAGATGCCGTGAAGGAAGCTATCTGGCTAAGGAAGTTCATCACCGAGCTCGAAGTTCATCATCAAGCTAAAAGTAGCATCCTTTTCTGATGGTCCAATCCTACTCTACTACGACAGCACTGGTTCCATTGCTCAGATGAAGAAACTAAAGGTACATCAGTGAATGAAGTGTTGGAAAAATATGTAGGATTTCATGCATAGATTTCAAAATTTTTTCAAAATTTAACGCAGCAGAAGACATAGATTAAACAGTTTAATCTATAAATGCATGTAATCAAATTACAAAATCCTACATCAAGGATCTATAACATGTTATGATGCAAATATAAATTTGAAATTAATTTAATCATAAGTAGTATTGATCATATCAATACCTAGATCTATAACAATTCTAGATCTAACCCTAGATCGCATCTAGGTCACCAAGAGATCAGATCTCTTACCATTGCGCAGGTCGAGAACTCTATGGTAGAATCTATTGTTGTCTTTGGAGCCGTACAAGCATCTGACCTCTATAGGTGATCCACACGAACCTACAATACAGATTGGAGGTTCATCGAACGAAGATCCACTCAAAGTGCTAGCTTCTCGTAAATCCCTCCTGATGATTAATCAAATACATGTTCTTCGGATCTCTTGGACACTCCAAGAGATAAAGAACATGAGAAGGAATAAGAAAGAAATCCAATCCTTGGATTTCCTAAAAATCAAAAAAAAAGAACACGAAAAAATAAATCCTAAGAGAAGACAAATCTTCTCCTTCAGGACATCAATGGTTGATGTCCTAAAAACATCTCTATGCTAGGACAAGAGGAGACCTTCTTCTCTAGAATCTTTTTTAAATTTCTAGATCTAATATTTTTTATTTTTATTATATAAAATTCTCATAAAATTTGGAGAGGAAGGGTTCTCTAAGAAACCCTAAGAGAAGACCTTTCTTCTCTTCTCCTTCTCTCAATCGGACATGATCAGATCATGTCCAAAAAATAACACCATGCTCCAACAACTTGGAGCACTCATCTCCATACTCAAATCCACTCTCTCTCTCAAATTTTTATCATATAAAAATCATAAATAAAATAGGAAGAAAAAAATATTAAAAAAAATATAAGAGAAGACAATCTTCTCTTACCTTGTCTCTTCAAGACATCAACATTTGATATCTTAATTGAAGGCTCTTCTCCATGAATCTTAGCACCACAAATCCTTCAAACCTTATTCTCCTTTTTCTCTAATTTTTTATAATTTTTCTAAAATTTTTCACTTCCTAAAATCATCTCATAAGGGGCGTCCACCTTTTATTGCAAGACTAGGTCAAAACCTAGTCAAAGGAGGACTTCTATGGGGCGTCCAACTCTTGGACACCCCTCCCTTGAATTTTGGTATGTGGAATAGAAAAAAAATGCACAAAAGAATGGGAGAAAGGGTGGAAATCAAAAGGAGGGCATGGATAGAGGTGGCGCACAAGGGAGAAAGGAGTTTGGTCAAAAGGGGACTCTTGCAAGAAGGAAAGAAATCCCAACTCTTTCTTGTTTTGGCCAAGTCATAAAAAACTCCCAAAAAATCTGATATGTGGGCATGGATACTCATCTTTGGCATGGGATTTCACATAGAAAAAATCAGAAATTAAAATAATGGGCGTGGGGTCTTAGGTGCAAGAGAAAGAGGGAGAGTCCCAGTCCAACTGGGACTCCTCTTGTTTGACAAGGTCAAAATTATTTTAAATTTAATTTATATTCTATTTAAACTAGATTAAATACAATTTAATTAAGAATGATCCTAACCCAACTAGAAGCTTAATTAAATTAGATTAAATTAAGATTTAAATCTGATTTAAATCCTAAGTCAATCAGGTGCACCCAAGTCCTAGTCAAACAAGGAATTGTTCTTTCTTGCAATTGACTTATCCAATAAATCAATTAGACTTAATATAATTAAATCTAAACTAATTCTTATTGAATCTAATTCAATTATACTTGATCTCAGCCTAATTGTTGAATCAAATTAAGCCAATTAGCAATCCAATTGCTAATCAATCCTCCTGCAATACTTGCATTAGGTCAAACATCAATCGCGATTGATGTTTGACCTCAAAATTATTTTCAATCATTAATTAACCATCTGATCAAATTATAAGCTCTAATGTGTGTAACCCCATAGGTTTGAACCTAAGTCGATAGCATAGAAATCAATTCCTGTATCAATCAAAGTTACCATCTTGCAATGGTTTCCGATGTCCGGATAGGTCAAATATATGCAAAGCAACATTCTTAGAACCCTGAACCATGATTACCATATAATTCATCCCTTTGACCAATAATGCTCAAGACAACTTCGAGTATGCTGTCAGCACTCATACAAGTCATCGTTATTATGTCTCAGAATTTTGCAAATCTCGTGACACCTCACAAGGATTACCCAAGCCTAGGTTTTGCTAAATTAAAACACAGCGAGTCATTCTCTTCCTAAAGTTAATCAGTAGTAATTAATCCCATCTTGACTCACACACTGACTTTATAAGTACTTGACTATATCCAAAAATCTTTTGAACTTATATCAGAAATACAGGCAGTCTGACACCAAAGTACAGTGAGTTGCTTGCAAGTCACCATGGTGATCTCAGGTCAGAGGAACACTTATACCCATTGGCCTTAGCTACCTACTCTTGGCAGTAGAGTGCTACAATGATCACGTTTAGTGCAGATATACTCCTACATCTCATCTGGATGTTATACCAGTGTCTCCGCACCACTTGATTATAAGGACAACCAACGCATATAGCATACAACGATCTACACTCCATAAGTTATCATCCTTATTAATAACTTATCATTTGGTCATGAATAACTTAAGAACTATTCAATAAATCCCTTTTTATCGATTGATTGTGGTTCTAAGAACTTCATCATAATTCAGGAGTTCATTTAAGAAAGATTGAACTTTTACGATAAACTAGCTAAATAACTATTATTATTAGATAATTCATATTCTAATTTCAATCATCTACTACTTAGATGATTGGCTTTAGGACATATTTTCCAATAACTTTCACTTAGACTAAAGCCAATCAGAACGATATCAAATATCCTATCTTTCACTTGAGTTCGTAGAAGTCCTTAGTTCCGAGGCCTTAGCGAATGGATCAGTCAAGTTCTTCTTTTCCATCGATCTTCTAAAGATCGACGTCACCTTGATCAAAAATCAAAGATGATAGCAGTACAGAATATGCTGGTTCTTCGGTTCTTTAGTCTGAGCTATAGCCCCAGTGCTACGATAGGACTGGACCATCGATGGAGGGTGCCACTCCCAATCTACTAATGAACCTCAGCAACTATACAACTTACATGGCAGCATTATATGCCACGATGTCTCTATATCACTAACTGAATAAGCTAAAGTATCATGCTTGAAACATTTCCAGCAGATTGCTCCTACAATTAGGGTATGAGCCGACATTCTCTAATTATTATCTTGTTCTGATTGAAATTAAAACATCCACATATTTTAAGTCAGTACTTCCATATTTGAATCATTGAACCTTAGTATTTTTTAAATACTTAAGGATTGTCTAAACAATCTTTCAGTGGCTCTCACTTGGATCAAATTGGTATCTGCTCACTACCTCTAGTGAGTATACCATGTCTGGTCATGTACATGGAGAAATAAGATGACAGCTAAACCTTTATCCTTTGCAATGCTGGGATGTCATTCTCGATTAAGAAAATTTCATCCACAGACAACACAAGGAATAACACTACAGAATATTTTGTTCAATTATAAATGCAGAATTTATCTTTGTTGATAACAAACGCATACGTTCAAAACATATGTTCTAATTCTGAGGTAATAGCCAAATGGACTTTAAGGTCTTTATCTTTCCATCTGTGCTACTCTGATTCTTTTGAAAATCCATTTACACCAAATAGATTTTATCCTTTCAGGTGAATCAATTAGTATCCATACACTTGATTTCCATGGACTTCAATTTGGATCATGTGGCTCCAAATCACTGCATTGTATCCCTATAGGTGATCGGATCCTTATTGTTCTCATCGAGCTTAATAGGATCGCCATCTCGGACCTAGATATTGAAGTATCTATCCAGCTGATGCAATACTCTATCGGATCTCCTTAAAGGTGATACTTTAATGGGCTCCAAATTTGATCTCATCAAGGTTCTGTAGGTTTACTAGATTACGTCGGTTCTTTTCTACTAGTCAAACTTTTTAAAGTTCAACTTGATAGGCATCAATTCCTCCTCTAAGAAATTTCTTTCCAAAAAGAATGTCTTGCTGCTGATGAACATCTTATGTTCTTTAGCATAGTAGAATTAATAACCCTTAAATACTTATTGGACTAGGATCCAAGTTTATTTGTGTACAAATATATGACATAGGCCGATCAACTCCAAACCCAAAAATGAGAGAGTCTAGATCTACATTCGATCCATATCCCATATGGAATCTATGCAATAGATTTACTCAGAACATTTTTTAGAGTAAAACTAGTAGCCACAAGAGCACAACCCTGAAACAGGTAGACAAGTGAACCCTATAGTGGATTGAACCATGTCTAACAAAGTTCAATTTCTTCTTTCAGATACACTATGTTTCAAAAAAAATTCACTTGAGAGAGAATCCAATTCTCTCCTAGATATGTCAAAAACTCATTGAATAAGTATTCACCTCCTTGATCCGATCGAAGAGTTCTAATATCTTTTCAGTTTATTTTTCTATTTCATTATTGAATCATTTGAACATTTCAAATAATTTAAGCCAGATGCACCCATACCTAAATAGGTCATCTGTAATGAAATATTAGTATCTTTCTTTAGCACTTAAGTTCATAAGTCCACATACATCACTATATATGAGTCTTAGAACTTTATTGGCTCCTTCACCTTTTCCAATAAAAGGTGACTTTATCATTTTTTCAAGAAGACAAGATTCACAAGCTATCAATGATTCACAATCATTGATGTCGAGATTTTTCTCTCAAGCTAATCCATTTATCCTATTCTTGTCAAGATGACTAAGCCTATAATGCCAAAGATAGATATCCATGACATAATCTAACTTGGATGTGTACATTACACTTAATAGACTATATAAATATTAAATATCATTTCTTTATTATCCATATATTACTATAATATTATTCATAATAATATCACAATAATTCTCTTTATTGATATGATAACCATCTCTGATCAAAAGGCCATCAGAGATTATATTTATCATAAATGATGGACAATAGTGACAATCACTCAAAATGACATCTATTGAAAATAAGCTTAATAAATTCTAAAGCTAGAATTGGAATAAGACTTCCATCCCCAACGTTCTAGTATTTCTCACCATTTTCAAATATCCCACTTACTTGTAGTCTTTGCAACAAATTGCACAAGACTACCGGCATCAAATACCCATGTAGTAGAATTATTTATAAAAAAATTTTAAGGTATTATCATATAATATCTTTAATGAGCAACTTTTGCTCCTTTCTCTTATTCAGCCTATTATGGTCAAGTGAAGCAAGATAATTCCTCTTCCTATGACCCTGCTTCTAACATTAAAAGCACTATGCCTGATTTGGGATAACCTTGGACTAATTATTTTGATTGGGCTTAGAAGCCCCAGTACGAATCCATTCGTACTACTGAACCAAATTCAACTCTCGATACTAATTATCGAAGTTGGATCCTATTAGGGATAAACTCCGCTCCCATCGAAGTCCAGTTTGATGCTTAGCCTAATGTAACTGATAATCATGGAAGAGCTTTGATCTAAAATTCTTCCTCCAGTGGTCGAACTTCTTACGGACTCCTCCAGCGGTTGAACCTCTTTTGGACTCCTTCAGCAGTCGAACTCCTCCAACGGTCAAATCCCTCTAGGACTCCTTCAGCAGTCGAACTCCTTTCGAACTCTTCCAATGATTGAACCCCTTTCAAACTCCTTTCGGACTCCTCCAATGGCCGAACCCCTTTTGGACTCCTTCAGCAGTTGAACTCCTCCAGCGGTCGAACCCCTTCTGGATTCCTCCAGCGACCAAACTCCTTTCAAACTCCTCCAACAGTCGAACCTCTTTCAGACTCCTTCAGTAGCCAAACTTCTCCATCAGTCGAACTTCATCCGAACTTCTCCTTCAGTCGAACTCCTCTCAGACTTTTTCTTCAGTCGGACTTCTCCATCAGTCAGACTCCTTCTGGTCTTCTCCATCAGTCGAACTCCATCTAGATTCCTTCAGTGGATTATTTTCAGATTTTAACTAGCATTCCTCTCGGATGATTTTCTCTAGCTGTATTTTCTTTAGGAGTCCAAACCATTAGATATGTGTGCCCTAGAAGCCAGAATTGGCTGACACTTATAATACAATCTAAGATCAAAATTATAATTTTAATTATAAATAATAAAATAGATTATTTTCTATCATAGTGTATATTTAAGATGTCTGTGATATATTCCTTGAGTTAATGGTAATGATAGTTCATATTTTTAAGAGTTAAAAATTTAAGATATGAATTTTCACTATTAACTCATAAAATGCTCCCGACCGTAGGATCATCATGATGGTGATTGATCCGAAAGATTGGTGTATGATCGCTTCTTTAGGATAGATGAGTCTTGAGTCTATGGTGTAGAGACACTAGAGCGAGAGTATAGGTACTCGTTAGAGAACGAGGGCACTGAGCCTGACCACCTCGAGCAGTAATGAGGAAGTCTATCCTCTCATCGATGATTGGCTTAAAGCTGGAGTAGTGTGTCTGATTTTTTGACCTAAGGTGCATCGATAGTTCACCTTGAGAGAGTTATAGTTTGACTACACCATAACTCAATCTCCTAGCCATTCCGAATCCTGAGGTATATGTTGGCTATAGCATGTTCATTGTAGAAATTGGATTACACCAATAGGAGATCTATCTACCTCGATAGATGAGGAGCAGCCCTATGATGATCATGAGAATCAAGTCCATAAGTCCATGGCCATAGCAGAGTGAAATGATAGAAAGAGTTTCTATTAGAGTTTTCATATCGGACTTGAATCGAATGATTAATTTATATGACAAAAATTAGGGTTTGATGAGATCACCTTAATCCTAATCCGATCGAGGCTCAAGATAGAGGAACTTAATCACATAGGTAACTACACTGAGAGGTTTATTCTTAGTTCTAATGGGTTGCCACCATATACTGCTAGGTGTCACTAGTGGATTTTGGGAGTAATTAGAATAATTTGGATGATCGATCATACTAGTTGTCTAAATCAGGAAAGTTTTGATCCATCGGAAGGTATTTTGATGATGTCGATGATAGAGATCATGACATATCCCATTACCATATAGAACTGAACCTAACTAGATCACACAAATAAGGGTTTGGATCTGGATATCATCAATTAGACTAATCTAGTTTAATTGATTTGAATAAGATTTAATTAGGTTTAAAAAGATCGTGCTAGCACACGATTGAGCCTAATATTCTTCTTTAACAATCATTAAAAGTTGTCTCGACTAAGCCAAATATGTTTGGGCTCACTCAGGAGCCTTTACTTAATCTGACTGGAGCTTGTCTAGGTTAAAAAATAGTTGTCTTAATTTATGAGATAAATTTGAGACAACACCTACCATTTTCCATCACCTGCTAAATCTTGTCTTTTGACTTTGGTCAAATATTGACTTTTAACACATAGATATCTGCCCATGTGTCATGCATCCATAGGAGAGAGTTTTGATCTTCGTCCTCCTACTAAAAGGAGGAAAGGAAGGGGGCACATGCCTAGGGAGGTGTGCGCCCAAAGGAGATAGAGTTTGGAGTCCCATATGGATACGGCTCCAGTTACTTGATGCATTCAACCTAGGTGGCACCAAAGACTCATCTTTGACTAGTCTTGGTGCCACCTAAGGAGGTTTGTGAAGAACTCTAATCTAATTGGATCAAATGACGTCATCCCATCAATCAGATTTAGATCTAATTATACAAAGAGCCATAATTGGCCAGGATGATGTGTCACTGCATGGCGCAGCAGGATCTATATAAACCCTGTCTGCGCCTAGGATGTTAATGCTTGGTCCCTTGCCCATGCCATATAGCCCCTCTCCCCTCTTCTCCATGTCTACCTCTGATTCTCTCTCTCCTCTCCATGCCCAAAAGGTTTTTGGACTTCAGTTTGGTACGATCTGAGCAAGAGAAAGGCGATAAGAAAGGAAGAAGACAGCACTGCTGCAAGAGACGACACTAGATCTTCAAAAGCTCTTTTGAAGACCTTCAAGATCAGATCCAGATTTGATATTTGGAGGATAGATTGAGAAGAAGGAGATCTTCAGATCCTATCTAAGTGCATACTAGTAGAGGCTAGGTGATTGTGTGGCTACATCCAGAACCTCAGGCAAACAGTAGGATCATCATGGGATAATAGGATTATCCAATAATAAGGTATAAATTAAATTAAATTAAATTAAATTAAATTAAATTTTATTAGATCAATAAAATTAGATCTAAAAAGTCTCAGATCTAATTTAGATCTAAGAAAAAAAAATTTTAAAATATTTTTTTTGATCAAATTAAATCTGAATGAACTTGACTCGGGAAACAGGATTTTTCCTTTAACTAAACAGGATTTTTCCTTCAACTAGTATCAGAGCCAGGTTCTCATAATTATTTAAATCTAATTTTAATTTATTTTAATCTAATAATTAGGTGATTTTAAATGTCACATAAGATATGATTAGATCTAAAATTAAAAAAATTAAAAATTAAATAATCTAGATCTGATATGTATGAGATGCATGACTAGACTAAAAATAGAATTATTCTATATAGTTTAGGATGATCATAATTTTAATTTAATTAATTATAATTTTATATTTATTTATTTATTATTTTTTGATATTATAAATATTATCATTAGATCTAAAAAATAAAAAATAAATTTATTTAATTTTATTCATATGAGATATGATAGATGCATGTTTAGATTAGTTGTAGAATAGTTCTACAAAGTTATTTTGAATAAATTTAATTTGATATAATCAAATTTAAGTTTTATTTTTTAGATATTTATGAGATAATTTAGATCTAAAAATATGCATGATATGATACATGAGATGTATGCAAAATATATTTTTAAAATTAGATCAATTTAATATATGTGATATATATGTAGATCTAACTAGTTTTGTAGATTCATCATATTTTTGATTAAGACGTTCTCCTTGGCCGTCTGGTTATAAGAATAAAGTAGGATTTAAAAACCCTCTCCTTTCATTCAATGGGGTGTTCTTATGTTATGTAGGGGTGCTGTGCATTCATCCTTAATCAAAAATTAAGAACTTATTTTCTACAAAATTCTAGATCCTGAAATCCTGAGATTTTATTTACATGTTTTATTTATGAACCCCAAAATTATGTATTAAGATTATGAAATATATTAGATCTAAAATTGAGAATCATATTTAAGATATATTCATAAAATTGGGTTCGAACTTGGGTAGCTCAATTAGGTCTAGCGGTTGATCAAATCGAATCAAGAGTCGGTTAGATGGGATCAAGAGTGCTTAAATTGATCAGCCTAATAGGATTAAGTCTGGGTCAAGGTCGAGTTATATGAGTGATCAATCAAGTTAAGACCTAATTAGGCTCAGTGGTTAGAGTCTGAATTGTAGGCTAATCCGATTGGTTCTGGCTCAACAATTTGATATCTAAGGTAAGTTTGGCAAATATGATTGACTAGTTTTTAATTGAAAGCTACTCGACTCGAATGCATTCTTGTCAAGTTAATGGCATATCACTTCCATCGGTCTCACTTACCTGGCCATATTTGTCAGCTCAATCTTGATCTGAGGTGTCTAATAATCTGAGCTAATCCATGCCACTAGGTTAGTCATAATGGTTATGATTATATAAAGTCAAGTTTAAAGAGACCTAAATCAAATCTCCCTAAGAAAAGATTAAGTCTAAGATCTTCCATCATTGTAGATATGCGGGCTCTTCCCGGGGTTGATTATTCTTGGCTGGTCACAGTGGTTCAGTTGCACCAAAAAGATGCAACCATGTCTATTAGGCATTGGATGCTACAGGCTGGAGGATGGATTGGGCTTAATATTTTGGATATGGTGAGAAACTCAATCTATGTAAATAGTGGGTCTGACTTAACTAAGGATTGAATCAATATTTTGGACATATGAGATTCATGAATTAGAGACCAAGCCTGGGTGCACCATGATTAGAGAATCATTGGACAAGAGTTGTTCACTCATTGGCTAATCCATCATCAATAACTGTTAGGTGAGGTGATGAGTCAGTTGGTGGGACTACACCATCCACTAGTAATCATTAATTATGAAGATTTTTGCATCTCTACAAAGAAAGTATAGAAATTCAAAAAAATAGTGAGAGCTAATTTATTTTAAAAATTAAACTCCTAAATAAATTGGTCAAGTCTTAATTATAAAATCTAACTAGAAACTTTGACTCTCTATAGAAAAATATCTACATCCAACCCACTAGCATGTATCCTGGACACCCATAGACTGACCGGACCCAATTATAACGATTGACTCCAAAACTTCAAAATTATTTTGGATTCTGAGAAGTTAACTCATGTATTGGACCATGATCCCTCCACCTTACCAGCCATCCGTCAGCTAAACAAAGAGCATCTCTTAACAAATGGATGGATGAAGATAACAAGATCAGATACTATATGTTGGGCTTAATGTCTGATGAGCTTCAGTGCCAACATGATGATATCAAAACTGCCCGCTAAATGTTGGCTCACTTGCAAGAGTTATTTGGTAAATAAAGTCGTGCAGCCAAATATCAGATCACTAAATGACTTTTTAAGGCTAAAATGTATGATGGACAATCAGTCCAAGATCATTGTTTGATGATGATCAAAGATTTGAAAGAGCTTGAGAAGCTCAGAGTAAAGTTAGATCGGGATCTGTAGAATGACATAATTCTACAATCCTTGACTAATGTGTATGGACAATTTATCATGAACTACCATATGCATAAACTTCAAAGTACTTTGGCCGAACTTATGAACATGCTGGTTATTACCGAGCTTTCTATAAAAGATTCTAAAGGCTCAGTGCTTGCTATGGAATGAACTTCTTCTAAGAGAAAGTCTTTTGGAAAGAAGAAGAAGTCTGTGAAAAGATAAAAGATGGAAGATGGAAAAAAAAAAGACAGAGCTGAAAAAGAAGGCCATTAACAAAAAAAAGTATTTCTATTGTAATACTGACGGCCACCGAAAGCGGAACTATCCTATATACCTGGCCACCTTGAAGAATAAGAAGGAGATAGGTCCTTCTGGAGGTATGCTCATTATTGAATCTAATCTTATGATTTTTTCTGCATCCAATTGGGTGCTTGACACTAGTTCTAGTGCTCATTTGTGCACTTTCATGTAGGATCTTGAGGATAGCAGGAGGCTGAGGGATGGTGAGATGATTCTATGCATCGAAAATGGAGCAAGAGTTGTTGCTATGGCCGTGGGAACCTACCCTCTTCAACTACCATCTGACTTAGATTTAGTACTTAGGGATTGTTACTATGTTACTGCTACAAGCAGAAATTTAATTTCTATTTCATGTTTAGCACAAGAAGGCAATGTAATTAGTTTTCTTAAGGACCATTGTAATATTCTTTATGAAAGAAATAAAATTGCAAATGGTTTCCTCATTAACGGTCTCTATCAGTTACATATTGATGTATCTATTTTTAATATCGAGCAAAATGTGAATGCCATAAGATAAAAATGACCCAGGGATAGTCCAAACGATAGGTATCTATGGCACCTAAGACTAGGTCATATAGCAGAAGATAGGATTAACAAATTAGAAAAAATCGAGCTATTGAGTCTATTGACTTTTGAGTCATATCAAATTTATAAATCTTATCTTCATGGCAAAATGACTAAGCTTCCTTTTGTAGGACATGGGAAAAGGGCCACGGATCTACCTGTCCTAGTACATACTGATGTGTGTGGCCCATTTGATGTGCCGACTAGAGGCAACTTTGTCTACTTCATAATCTTTATCGATGATTTATCTCGATATGGATACGTGTATCTTATGAGACACAAGTCTGAAGCTTTTGAAAAGTTCAAGAAATTCAGACATGAAGTCGAAAAGCAAATTGAAAAATCTATTAAGATTCTTTGATCAGATCGAGGAGGTGAATACCTTAGTCGAGAATTCCTGGACTATCTCAAGCAAAATGGTATAATCTTTCAATAGACTCCACCTAGAATACCTCAACTCAATGGGATTTCAAAATAGAAGAACCGGACCCTATTAGATATGGTTCGATCCATGATGAGCTTCACAGACCTTCCTGATTTTCTTTGGGAACATAGTCTATTAACTGCTTTATATATTGAATAGGGTTTTCTCTAAAATCATTCCTACCACACCGTATGAGATATGGCATGGTAAGAAACCAAGTCTGAGTCATCTTAGAATTTAGGATTGTTCGGCTCATATCAAAAGACAACAAGCAGATAAGTTAGATTTCAGGTCCTTTAGAGCTCGATTTATAGGATATCCTAAAGAGTCATTAGGATATTATTTCTATATTTCAGAAGACCATAATGTGATTGTGATTCAGCATGGCATCTTTTTTGAAAAATAGTTTATTCAAGATAAGGGCATTGGAAAGTAGATCAAGCTCGAGGAGAAAGCCTCACAAGAGCAATGAGCTAAGGATTCCATGGAACCAAATCAGGTTGAGACATACCTCCTCCACTTCATAGATCGAAAAAGGTTTTTCATCCTCTTGAGAGGTACTTAGATACTATTTTAGAGAAAATAGAGGAAATATTCCTCATAGGAAATGGGGTTCATGGTGATGATCCCAAAATCTATGATGATGCAATATTGGATATCGACTTCGAGAAATGGTTAGAGGCAATGAAGTCAGAAATTAACTCAATGCACTCAAATGAAGTCTAGACCTTGGTAGATCCACCAAAAGGTATAGTACCTATTGGGTATAAATGAATCTACAAGAAAAAGGTTGGTGCAGATGAAAATGTGGAGACATTCAAAGCTAGATTAGTGGCAAAAGAATATAGTCAGTGCGAAGGTATTGACTATCAGGATACCTTTTCGCCAGTAGCTATGCTAAAGTCCATCCATACATTGCTTGCTGTTACAACCTATTTTGATTATGAAATATGATAAATGGATGTGAAAACGACATTCTTAAATGGATATCTTAAGGAAGATATTTATATGGAATAGCCACTAGGTTTCACATCCAGTGATGCTAATCACAAAGATGCAAGCTACAAAGGTCCATATAAGGATTTAAGCAAGCATCTCAGAGCTGGAATACTCGATTTAATGATGTGATCAAATTATTTGATTTCATCAAAAATAAGGAGGAATCATGTGTCTTCAAAAAGGTCAGTGGGAGCTCTATTATCTTCCTCGTATTGTACGTGGATGATATCCTCCTTATTGAAAATGATATTCCCATGATGACCATAGTTAAAATATAGTTATCCAAAGAATTCTCCATAAAAGATCCAGGAGAAGCATCCTTCATTCTAGAAATTAAGGTCTATAGAGATAGACCGAATAGGATGCTAGGTCTTTCACAGAAGATGCGCATATAGGAAGTGCTTGTTAGATATATGTACCCTAGAAGCCAGAATTGGCTGACACTTGTAATACACTTCTAGGGGCAAAATTGTAATTTTGACTAAAAGCAATAAATGGGTTATTTTCTATCACATATGTGTATTTAGTGTCTGTGATACATCCTTTGAGTTAATGGTAATGATAATTCATATTTTCAAGAGTTGAAAATTTAAGACATGAATAATCATTGTTAACTCATAAATTGCTCCCGACCATAGGATCATCACAAGGATGGTGATTGATCCGGAAGGTTGGTGTACAATCGCTTCTCTTTAATAGATGAGTCTTGAGTCTATGGTGTGGAGACACCGGAGCGAGAGTACAGGTACTAGTTAGAGAACGAGGGCACTGAGCGTGACCACCTTGAGTAGTCATTAGGGAGTCTACCTTCTCGTCAATGACTGACTCGATGCTGCAGTAGTGTGTCGGATTCTTTGACCTGAGGTGCATCGGCAGTTCACCTTGAGGGTGTTATAGTTTGACTACACCATTACTCGGTCTCCTAGCCATATGGAACCCTGAGGTGTATGTTGGCTATAGCATGTTCATTGTAGGAACTGGATGGCATCAAGATGGAATCTATCTACCACGGTGGTAGAGGAGCAGCCCTATGATAATCATGAGAATCAAGTCCAGAAGCCCATGGCCATGGCAGAGTGAAATAATAGAAAGAGTTTCTATTTAGATTTTCACATTGGACTCGAATCGAATGATTACATCATATGACAGAGACTAGGGTTTGACAAGTTCACCTAAACCCTAATTTGATCGGGGCTCAAGATAGAAGAACTGAATCACACAGGTAGCTGCACCAAGAGGTTCGCATTCAGCTCTGATGGGTTGCCACCATATACTGCTAGGTGTCACTGGTGGATTTTGGGAGCAATTAGAATGATTTAGATGATCGATCATTCTAGCTATTCGAATCAAAAGAGTTCTGATCCATCGAAAGGAGTTTCGATGATGTCGATGATAGAGATCATGACATATCCCATTACCATACAGAACTGAACCTAACTGGGTCACACAAACAAGGGTTTGAATTTGGTGATCATCAATTGAACTGATCTAGTTCAATTGATCTAAATGAGATTCAATTAGGTTCAAGGAAATCGTGCTAGCACTCGATTGAACCTAACGTTCTTCTTTTGCTATCATAAATAAGTTGTCCTGTCTGAGCCAAAAAAGTTTATGCTCAAATAGAGGCCTTCAAATGGTCTGACAGGAGGTTGTGCAAGTCAGAAAAGGTTGTCTTATTTGTAAGACACTACCTGCCATTTTTGGTCACCTGCCATTTCTTGTTCTTTGACTTTGGTCAAAAGTCTACCTTTGACTGGTCAAACATTGACTATTGACACTTTGACTTTTGACCACATGTCATGCACCTATTGGAGAGCTGGTGGGGGCCTGTCCCCCTGCCAGAACCTGGCAAGGAGAAGGGTGCACGCCACCCTAGGCGTGTGCCCAAGTTGGAGGCGCCTAGGAGTCCTTGTTGGATAAGGACTCCATCTCCTTTTTGGATTCCAATTAGAGTTCTACCTAAAACCAACTTTGACTGATCTTAGGCATCCTCTAAGGAGGAATCTAGGGGACTCTATTCCCACCAATCAGATTTAGATCTGATTTCACAAAGGGTTGTGATTGGTTGGGAAGAAGAGGAGTTGGATCACAGCTAGTCTATAAATAAGACCCTGTATCCAACTCAGATTGTATGACATATGATGAGATCATAGTTTCTCCATGCCCCAAGGCTGCCTCTCCCCTCCCTCTCCATGCCAAACCACCTTCTCTCCTTGCTCTCCACGTCCAAAAGGAGTTTTGGACCTTGGTTGGTGCAATTCAGATCAAAGAAAGGCGATCAAAAGTAAGAAGGCTGCACTGCTACAAAGGACGACTGCTCATCTTCAAAAAGAGTTTTGAAGATCCTCCAGATTAGATTCAGATCTGATTTTTGGAGGCATGATATAGAAGAAGAGGATCTTCAGATCCAACCCGAGTGGATATCGGTAGAGGCCAGGCGCTTGCATGGCTAAGATCCAGAACCTTCCGCTGCAAATAGGATCATCAACAGGGTAATAGGATTACCCAGATCAGGTAAATTAAATTTGATTTAATTTATCTTTTAATTTTATTAAAATAATAATAATTAGATTTGAAACATATCAAGATCTAATTGAGATTAAGAGAAAAATTTTTGAAATATATCTCTTGATCTGATCAGATCTGAACCAACCTGGACCGGAAAATCAGGATTTCCCTTCAACTGGTATCAGAGCCATGGTTCTAAAATTGTTTAGATCTGATTTTAAATTTATTTTAATTAGAAAATAATTGATTTCAGATGTCACATGAGATGTGATCAGATCTAAAATCAAAAAAATTTAAAATTAAATAATTTTGATCTAAGATTAGAAGATATGCATGACTAGTTCTAGAATAGAATAGTTCTATAGAATAGTCTTGCATGTTTTTGATTTAATTTGATTAAATCATATTTTAGATCTTTTTATTTACTATTTTCTAATATTATAAGTATTATAATAACATCTAAAAAATAGTAAATAAAATTATTTAATTTTTGAATATCATATGAGATATGATTGATGCATGTCTAGACTAGTTGTAGAATAGTTCTACATAGTTGTCTAGATTAGGGTTTATTTTGACAAGATCAATTTAAATCTAATTTTTAGATTATTATGAGATAATTTAGATCTAAAAAATTGCATGATTATGATACATGAGATGTATGCAAAATATGCCATAATTAGTTCTAATTTATATATGAGATATATGATATAGATCTGATATTATTTTGTAGTATTGAATGTTCCTGATTAAGGCGTTCCTCTTGGCCGTCCGATCATACGAACAAAGAAGAGTTTAAAGGCCCTCTCTTCTCATTCGATGGGATGTTCTTATGATGTGTAGAGGTGCTGCGTGTTCGTCCTTAATCAGAAATCCAAAACTTACTTTCTGCAAAACCCTAGATCCTGAAACCCTAGGATTTTATTGTGCATATTTTATTTATGAACCCTAACTTAATTAAGAATTAAGTTTATGAGAATATTAATTAGGTCTAAAATTGAGAATTTTCAGATCTAAGACATATTCATAAATATTGGGTTTCGGGCTTGGGTAGCTCAATTAGGTCTAAGCGGTTGATCAAACCGAATCAAGAGTTGGTTAGATGGGATCAACAATGCTTAAATTGACCAGCCTAATAGGATTAAGTCTGGGATCAAGATCGAGTCGAGAATGATCGATCAAGCGTAAGACCTAATTAGGCTCAGAGGTTAGAGTCTGGATTGTAGGCTAACCCAATTGGATTCTGGCTCAACAATTTGGTGTCTAAGGTAAGTTTGGCATAGATACGACCGACTGGTTTTTAATTGGAAGCTACTCGACCTGAATGCGTTCTTGTACGAGTTAATGGCATATTCCTTCCACCGGTCTCACTTACCTGGCCATATTTGTTGACACAGTTCTGATCTGAGGTGGTCAATAATCCGAGCTAACCCATGCCACTAGGTTAGTCATAATTGTTATGACTAAGCCAAGTCTAGTTTAATGAGACCTAAATCAAATTCTTCTCTAAGAAAAGATTAAGTCTGAGGTCTTCCACCATTGTAGATGTGCGGGCCCTTCCCGAGGTTGATTGTTCTCGACTGGATACAGTGGCTCAGTTGCACCAGGAAGATGCAACCATGTCTATTAGGCATTGGATGCTATGGGCTGGAGGATGAGTTGGGCTCAATATTCCGGATACGGTGAGAGACTCAATTAGGAATCCAGTCTATGCAAATGGTGGGTCTGACTTAACTAAGGAGTGGATCAATATTCTGGATACGGTGAGATTCATGAATTAGAGACCAAGTTTGGGTGCACCATGATTAGAGAATCATTGAACAAGAGTTGTTCACTCATTGGCTAACCCATCACCAATAACTGTTAGGTGAGGTGATGAGTAAGTTGGTGAGACCGCACCACCCACTAGAAATCATTAATCGTGGAGATTTTTGCATCTCTATAGAGGGAGTGTAGGGATCCTGAGAAAATAGTGGGAGCTAATTTGTTTAAAAATAAAACTCCTAAACAAATTGGTTAAGTCAAAATTATAGTATCTAACTAAAATCTTTGACTCTCTACAGGAAAATGTCTGCGTCCAACCCATTGGCACGTATCCTGGACACACATAGACTGACCGGACCCAATTATAAAGATTGGCTCAGGAACTACAAAATTATTTTGGGTTTCGAGAAGTTAACCCATGTTTTGGATCAGGACCCTCCCACATTACCAGCCCGTCCATCTGTTGAACAGAGAGCGTCTCTGGATAAATAGATTGACGAAGACAATAAGGCCAGATATTACATGTTGGGCTCGATGTCTGATGAGCTCCAGCACCAACATGAGGATATCGGGACTGCTTGCCAAATGTTGGCCCACCTGCAGAAGATGTTTGGTGAACAGAGTCGCACAGCTAAATATCAAGTCACAAAATGACTTTTTAAGGCTAAGATGCATGATGGGCAGTTAGTCCAAGATCACTATCTGACAATGATCAAGGACATGGAAGAGCTTGAGAAGCTCGGTGTGAAGTTGGACTTGGACCTGCAGAACGATATCATTCTGCAATCCTTGACTGATGCATATGGATAATTCATCATGAATTACCACATGCATAAACTTTAGAATTTCTTGGCCGAATTAATGAATATGCTGGTTACCGCTGAGCTTTCTATGAAAGGTTCTAAAGGCTCGGTTCTTTCTATGGAACGGACTTCTTCCAAAAGAAAGTCTTATGGAAAGAAAAGAAGTCTGTGAAAAAGCAAAAGGTGGAAGGATCAAAGAAGAAGAAGGCAGAGCCGAAGAAAAAGTCCAATGTCAAAAGAAAGTGTTTCCATTACAATAGCGACGGTATTGGAAGCGAAACTGCCCTACTTACCTGGCCACCCTGAAGAACAAGAAGGAAGGTCTTTCTAGAGGGATGCTCGTTATTCGAGCAAAACGTGAATGCCAAACGACCTAGGGATAGTCCAAATGATAGATATCTATGGCACTTGAGATTAGGTCATATAGCAGAAGATAGGATCAACAAATTGGAGAAAAATGGGCTATTGAGTCCGTTGACTTCTGAGTCATATCCAACTTGTGAATCCTGTCTTCAAGGCAAAATGACTAAACTTCCTTTTGTAGGACATGGGGAGAGGGCCACAGATCTCCTTGCCCTAGTACATACAGATGTGTGTGGCCCATTTGATGTGCTGGTTAGAGGCAATTTTGTCTACTTCATTACCTTTACCAATGATCTGTCTAGGTATGGGTATGTGTATCTTATGAGACACAAGTCTGAAGCCTTTGAAAAGTTCAAAGAATTCAGACATGAAGTAGAAAAGCAAATTGAAAAACCCATTAAGGTTCTTCGATCAGATCAAGGAGGTGAATACCTTAGCCGAGAATTCCTAGACTATCTCAAGGAAAATAGCATAGTCTCTCAATGGACTCCACCTGGAACATCTCAACTCAACGGGATTTCAGAACGGAGAAATCAGACCCTATTAGATATGGTTCGGTCCATGATGAGCTTCACAGACCTCCCTGATTTTTTTTGGGGACACTCATTGTTAACTTCAATCTATCTACTGAATAGGGTTTCCTTTAAAACCGTTCCTACCATACTGTATGAGATATGGTGGTAAGAAACCAAGTCTGAGTCATCTCAGAATCTGGGGTTGTCCGGCTCATGTCAAAAGACAACAAGCGGACAAGTTAGAGTTTAGGTCCTTCAAAGCTCGATTCATAGGATATCCTAAAGAGTCATTAGGATACTATTTCTACATTCCAGAAGACCAAAATGTGATTGTGAGTCGACATGCCATATTTCTTGAAAAATAGTTTATTCAAGATAGCGGCATTGGAAAACAGATCAAGCTTGATGAGAAAGTCTCACAAGTGAAATGAGCTAAGGACCAATTGGAACCAAATCAGGTTGAGCCAATAAGAACACTACCTCCTCCACCTCGTAGATCGGAAAGAGTTTTCCATCCCCCTGAAAGATACTTAGGTATTATTTCAGAGGATGTAGAGGAAATGTTCCTCGTAGGTAACGGTGCTCATGGTGATGATCCCAAAACCTACAACAAGGCGATATCAGATATCGACTCCAAGAAATGGCTAAAGACAATGCAGTCAGAAATTGACTCGATGCACTCAAACCCAGTCTGGACCTTGGTAGATCCACCAGAAGGTATAGTACCTATTGGATGTAAATGGATCTTCAAGAAAAAAATTGGTGCAGATGGGAATGTGGAGACATTCAAGGCTAGACTAGTGGCAAAAGGTTATAGTCAATGCAAAGGCATAGACTATCAGGATATCTTTTCCCCAGTAGCTATGCTAAAATCCATCCGCACATTGCTTGCTATTACAGCCTATTTTGATTATGAAATATGACAAATGGACATGAAAACGGCATTCCTAAATGGATATCTTGAGGAAGATATCTACATGGAACAGCTACTAGGGTTCACATCCAATGATACTGATCACAAGATTTGCAAACTGCAAAAGTCCATATATGGACTTAAGCAAGCATCTCGGAGCTGGAACACTCATTTCAATGATGTGATCAAAAAGTTTGGTTTCATCAAAAATGAAGAGGAACCATGTATTTTCAAAAGGGTCAGTGGGAGCACTGTTGTCTTCCTCGTATTGTATGTGGATGACATCCTCCTTATTGGGAATGATATTCCCATGTTGACATCAGTCAAGATGTGGTTGTCCAAGGAATTCTCCATGAAAGACCAAGGTGAAGCATCCTTATTCTAGGAATTAAGGTCTATAGGGATAGACCAAATAGGATGCTAGGACTTTCACAGAAGATGTACATAGAGGAAGTACTAAAGAGGTTTAGTATGGAAAACTCTAAGAGGGAATTAATATCCTTCAGACATGGTATTCATCTTTCCAAGAAGATGTGCCCTAGCACACCTGAGGAAATAGAATGCATGAGCAAGATCCCTTATGCTTCTGCAATAGGGAGCCTCACGTATGCCATGCTATGTACACGACCTGATATAGCCCATGCTGTGAGTGTCACAAGCAGATATCAGTCAAATCTAGGTGAAGAACACTGGACTTCTGTGAAATGTATCCTTAAGTACTTGAGAAGAACTAAGGATATAATGTTGGTCTTTGGTAACGGAGAACTCCAAGTCCAGGGATACACAGACTCAGATTTCATGTCTGATGTAGATGATCGAAAGTCGACATCTGGCAGACTGTTTGTGTGCAATGGTGGTACTATCAGCTGGAAGAGTTCCAAGCAAACGGTGATACCACCCCATCCACGATTACCTCGAAAAGGATTACGTCGAGGTCAAGAGAGTCAACTCCACAGATAATGTGGCAGACCCACTTACAAAGCTGTTGGGCCAACAAGAAGTTCGAAGCCCACCTTGAGAAGATGAGACTTAGACTTATAGCCAATTGGCTTTAGGACAAGTGGGAGATTGTTAGATATATGTGCCCTAGAAGCCAGAATTGGCTGACACTTGTAATACACTTCTAGGGGCAAAATTGTAATTTGACTAAAAGCAATAAATGGGTTATTTTCTATCACATATGTGTATTTAGTGTCTGTGATACATCCTTTGAGTTAATGGTAATGATAATTCATATTTTCAAGAGTTGAAAATTTAAGACATGAATAATCATTGTTAACTCATAAATTGCTCCTGACCATAGGATCATCACGAGGATGGTAATTGATCCGAAAGATTGGTGTACAATCGCTTCTTTTTTAATAGATGAGTCTTGAGTCTACGGTGTGGAGACACCGGAGCGAGAGTACAGGTACTCGTTAGAGAACGAGGGCACTGAGCGTGACCACCTCGAGTAGTCATTAGGGAGTCTACCTTCTCGTCAATGACTGACTCGATGCTGCAGTAGTGTATCTGGTTCTTTAACCTGAGGTGCATCGGCAGTTCACCTTGAGGGTGTTATAGTTTGACTACACCATTACTCGGTCTCCTAGCCATATGGAACCCTGAGGTGTATGTTGGCTATAGCATGTTCATTGTAGGAACTGGATGGCATCAGATGGAATCTATCTACCTCGGTGGTAGAGGAGCAGCCCTATGATAATCATGAGAATCAAGTCCAGAAGCCCATGGCCATGGCAGAGTGAAATAATAGAAAGAGTTTCTATTTAGATTTTCACATTGGACTCGAATCGAATGATTACATCATATGACAGAGACTAGGGTTTGACGAGTTCACCTAAACCCTAATCTGATCAGGGCTCAAGATAGAAGAACTGAATCACACAGGTAGCTGCACCAAGAGGTTCGCATTCAGCTCTGATGGGTTGCCACCATATACTGCTAGGTGTCACTGGTAGATTTTGGAAGCAATTAGAATGATTTAGATGATCGATCATTCTAGCTGTTCGAATCAGAAGAGTTTTGATACATCGAAAGGAGTTTCGATGATGTCGATGATAGAGATCATGACATATCCCATTACCATACAGAACTGAACCTAACTGGGTCACACAAACAAGGGTTTGAATCTGGTGATCATCAATTGAACTGATCTAGTTCAATTAATCTGAATGAGATTCAATTAGGTTCAAGGAAATTGTGCTAGCACTCGATTGAACCTAACGTTCTTCTTTTGCTATCATAAATAAGTTGTCCTGTCTAAGCCAAAGGAGTTTGTGCTCAAACAGAGACCTTCATATGGTTTGACAGGAGGTTGTCCAAGTCAGAAAAGGTTGTCTTATTTGTAAGACACTACCTGCCATTTTTGGTCACCTGCCATTTCTTGTTCTTTGACTTTGGTCAAAAGTCTACCTTTGACTGGTCAAATGTTGACTATTGATACTTTGACTTTTGACCACATGTCATGCACCTATTGGAGAGCTGGTAGGGGCCTGTCCCCCTGCCAGAACCTAGCAAGGAGAAGGGTACACGCCACCCTAGGCATGTGCCCAAGTTGGAGGCGCCTAGGAGTCCTTATTGGACAAGGACTCCATCTCCTTTTTGGATTCCAATTAGAGTTCTACCTAAAACCAACTTTGACTGGTTTTAGGCGCCCTCTAAGGAGGAATCTAGGGGACTCTATTCCTACCAATCAGATTTAGATCTGATTTCACAAAGGATTGTGATTGGTTGGAAAGAAGAGGAGTTGGATCACAGCTAGTCTATAAATAAGACCCTGTATCCAACTCAGATTGTATGACATATGATGAGATCATAGTTTCTCCATGCCCCAAGGCTGCCTCTCCCCTCCCTCTCCATGCCAAACCACCTTCTCCCCCTTGCTCTCCACATCCAAAAGGAGTTTTGGACCTTGGTTGGTGCAATTCAGATCAAAGAAAGGCGATCAAAAGTAAGAAGGCTGCGCTGCTGCAAAGGACGACTGCTCATCTTCAAAAAGAGTTTTGAAGATCCTCCAGATCAGATCCAGATCTGATTTTTGGAGGCGTGATAGAGAAGAAGAGGATCTCTAGATCCAACCCGAGTGGATATCGGTAGAGGCCAGGCGCTTGCGTGGCTAAGATCCAGAACCTTCCGCTGCAAACAGGATCATCAACAGGGTAATAGGATTACCCAGATCAGGTAAATTAAATTTGATTTAATTTATCTTTTAACTTTATTAAAATAATAAGAATCAGATATGAAATATATCAAGATCTGATTGGGATTAAGAAAAATTTTTTTGAAATATATCTCTTGATCTGATCAGATCTGAACCAACCTGGATCGGAAAATCAGGATTTCCCTTCAGTGCTAAAGTGGTTTAGCATGGAAAACTCCAAGAGGAGTTTGGTACCTTTCAGACATGGCATTCATCTCTCCAAGAAGATGTGCCCTAGCACACCTAAGGAGATAGAATGCATGAGCAAGATCCCTTATGCTTCAGCAATAGGGAGCCTCATGTATGCCATGTTATGTACACGGCCTGATATAGCCAATGCTGTGAGTGACACGAGTAGATATCAGTCAAATCTAGATGAAGAATACTGAACTTCTATGTAAATATATCCTTAAGTACATGAGAAGAACTAAGGATATGTTGTTAGTTTTTGATAATGGAGAACTCCAAGTCTAGGGGTTTACAGACTCAAATTTTATGTCCGATATAGATGATCGAAAGTCAACATCTAGAAGTCGTTTGTGTGTAATGGTGGTGCTGTCAATTGAAAGAGTTCCAAGCAGACAGTGATAGCAGATTTCACTATGAAAGCTGAGTTCATCGCTGCGTCAGAAGCTGTGAAGGAGGTATTCTAGTACAAAAAATTTGTCATAGAGATCGAAGTGATGCCATCAGATGTCATTCCTCTATATTGTAACAACAATGGCGCCATAGCCCTTGCTAAGGAGTCAAGGTCTCACCAAAAATCCAAGCACATCGAGCGGTGATACACCTCATCCGCGATTACCTCGAGAAAGGTTACATCGAGATTAAGAGAGTCGACTCCGCAAATAATGCGGTAGATCCAGTTCAAAGTCATTGGGCCAGTAGAAAATCAAAGCCCATCTTGAGAAGATGGGACTAAGATTTATAGCCAATTGGCTTTAGGTCAAGTAGAAGTTTGTTAGATATGTGTGCCCTAGAAACTAGAATTGACTGACACTTGTAATACATATCTAAGGATAAAATTATAATTTTGACTATAAATAATAAAATAGATTATTTTCTATCATAGTATGTATTTAAAAATGTCTGTGATACATCCCTTGAGTTAATGATAATGATAGTTCATATTTTCAAGAGTTGAAAATTTAAGACATAAATTTTTATTATTAACTCATAAAATATTTCTGACCGTAGGATCATCATGAGGATGGTGATTGATTCGAAAGATTGATGTACGATTGCTTCTTTAGGATAGATGAGTCT
Source organism: Cocos nucifera (assembly GCA_006176705.1). Classification (NCBI taxonomy): domain Eukaryota; kingdom Viridiplantae; phylum Streptophyta; class Magnoliopsida; order Arecales; family Arecaceae; genus Cocos; species Cocos nucifera. The sequence goes on along the minus strand of QRFJ01005062.1, from coordinate 164,731 downwards.
TGAGTTTATGGTGTAGAGACACCGGAGCAAGAGTACAGATACTCATTAGAGAATGAGGGCACTAAGCATGATCACCTTGAGCAGTCATGAGGAAATCTACCTTCTCATCGATGACTGGCTCAAAGCTATAATGGTGTGTCTGGTTCTTTGACCTGAGGTGCATCGGCAGTTCACCTTGAGGGTGTTATAGTTTGACTACACTATAACTTGGTCTCCTAGCCATTCCGAATTCTGATGTGTATGTTGGCTATAGCATATTCATTGTAGGAATTGGATTGCACCAATAGGAGATCTATCTACCTCGGTAGATGAGGAGTAGTCCTATGAAGATCATGAGAATCAAGTCCATAAGTCCATGGCTATGGTAGAGTGAAATGATAGAAAGAGTTTCTATTAGAGTTTTCACATCGAACTTGAATCGAATGATTAATTCACATGACAAAAATTAGGGTTTGACTAGATCACCTTAATCCTAATCCGATCGAGGCTTAAGATAGAGGAACTTAATCATGCAGGTAACTGCACCGAGAGGTTCATTCTCAGTTATGATGGGTTGTCACCATATACTGCTAGGTGTCACTAGTGGATTTTGGGAGCAATTAGAATGATTTGGATGATCGATCATACTAGTTGTCTAAATCAAAAAAGTTTTGATCCATCGGAAGGTATTTTGAAGATGTCGATGATAGAGATCATGACATATTCCATTATCATACAAAACTGAACCTAACTGGATCACACAAATAAGGGTTTGGATCTGGATATCATCAATTGGACTAATCCAGTTTAATTTATTTGAATAAGATTCAATTAGGTTCAAAAAAATCATGCTAGCACACGATTGAGCCTAATATTTTTCTTTAACAATCATTAAAAGTTGTGTCGACTGAGCCAAATGTGTTTGGGCTCACTTAGGAGCCTTTACTTGATCTGACTGGAGCTTGTCCAGGTCAAAAAATGATTATCTTAATTTATGAGATAAATTTGAGATAATACCTGCCATTTTTTGTCACCTACTAAATCTTGTCTTTTGACTTTGGTCAAACATTGACTTTTGACATATAGACATCTACCCATGTGTCATGCATCCATAGGAGAGAGTTTTGATCTTCGTCCCCCTACTAAAAGGAGGAAAGGAAGGGGCACATGCCTAGGGAGGCATGCACCCAAAGAGGATAGAGTTTGGAGTCCCATATGGATGGGACTCCAGTTACTTGATGCATTCAACCTAGGTGGTGCCAAAGACTCATCTTTGATCAGTCTTGGTGCCACCTAAGGAGGTTTGTGAGGGACTCTAATCTGATTGGATCAGATGATATCATCCCATCAATCAGATTTAGATCTGATTGCATAGAGAGTCATGATTGGCTAGGATGATGTGGCACTGCATGGCGCAGCAGGGTCTTTATAAATCCTGTCTGCACCTAGGATCTTGATGCTTTATCCCTTGCCCATGCCATATAGCCCCGCTCCCCTCTTCTCCATGCCAACCTCTAATTCTCTCTCTCCTCTTCATACCTAAAAGATTTTTGGGCTTTAATTTGGTGCGATCTGAGCAAGAGATAGGTGACAAGAAAGGAAGAAAGCAGCACTACTACAAAAGATGACATCAGATCTTCAAAAGCTATTTTGAAGACCTTCAAGATCAGATCCAGATCTGATCTTTGGAGGATAGATTGAGAAGGAGGAGATCTCCAGATCCTACCTAAGTGGATATCGATAGAGGCCAGACAATTGCGTGGCTATATCTAGAACCTCAGGCAAACAGCAGGATCATCATAGGATAATAGGATTATCCAATAACAAGGTATAAATTAAATTATATTTAATTTAATTTAATTTTATTTTATTAGATCGATAAAATCAGATCTGAAAAATCTCAAATCTGATTTAGATCTAAGAGAAATTTTTTTTAAAATATTCTTCTTGATCAAATCAGATATGAATGAATCTGATCCGGAAAATAGGATTTTTCCTTCAACTAAACAGGATTTTTCCTTCACAAACTCCTCTAGAATTGATGTATGTCAAAGCTCTTCACTAACCAATGCTTGCTTCCTCCAAACTTCGACTATTAAATCTCGACGAACGGGCACATCATGACAACGAACACCTCTCTCCGTAACAAACTCCACATGGCCCCAAGCATCCCATTATCGGATGGTTACGACTGTCACTATCAGTCTGCTACAGACGGTATCTCTCTCCATAACAAACTCCATGTGGTCCCAAGCAATCCACTACTGGATGGTTACGGCTGTCACTATCAGCCTGCTACAGGCTATGCCCCTCTCCATAACAAATTCCATGTGGCCCCAAGCAGCCCACTACCGGACGGTTATGGCTATCATAATCAGTCTGCTACAGGCTTCGTCTATAAAAAGGGATCCTTCAGATATATTTTCTCGAAGCTCTATTCTCCTTCCTAAAACTCTGCTAAATTTTTTTTTGAGCACTCCACTTTTGTTGGCCAGAAGAACTGACTTGATCATCGAAGGATCCTCAACTCTAGCTCTATCCAGCATCAACCAGATCCCATACCAACAGGATTAGCACTAGAGGAAGGGCTCCTCTATTTTTTAGGTACCCTTATTTTTAAAGGAGTACTCTATCGATCCTGTGGATCTTCTTCTTCAAGGTTCATTTCCATTCTCTCTCTCAATCCTAAGAAATTCCTCCAAAGAAGATGACTATTCGGAGATCTACCGCTTTTGCCATCAGATCTGAGCCAGATCCATCCATTTCTGCTCCATCGTCGGCACTTCAACCTCCTCCACCAACGGCCATGATAGATTTGGAGTAGTTTAACCTACTGATGCAGCGGGTTCAGGGCCTCACCAAAATGGTACATGCCATGCAGCAGCCTTCGATGGCAGTTCTACTAGGAAACCCACCATCGAGATGTCAAGAATCGATCCCAAGGAGAAGTACTTAAGCTAGCATATCCGTCAACCCTAGAAAGGAAAAATGGAGAGCAGAGGATCCTTGTTTGGATCATGATTCTTCTCCAAAAGAGATCTTCCCCATCTACAGTTGGAAGCCTTCCAAGATCTGCGATCGAGATGACATCCTCGATCAGAAACTATGGAAGATAGATTAATGGATTGAGAAATTCTATCACGTCGTCCTAACTCACCATGATGATATCTACATCAATCCCTCTTTCTCTTCCTAAATTATGTAAGAGCCTATTCCACCAAACTTCAAGCTCTCCCAATTTGAAAGCTACGATGGAACCTCTGATCTGGTCGATCACCTAGTGGCCTTCCAGACCATGATGCTGCTCCATGGCTTACCAGATGCCATCTTATGTCGAGATTTTCCATCTACCTTAGAAGGAGTAGCAAGAAACTGGTACTCAATACTTAAGTCGGATATCATCTTTTTGTTCGATCAAATGAGTCATCAGTTTGCGACTCACTTCGTCAGCAGCCGACGTCCGTGCCGAGGTTTGGATTTTTTGATGAATATCATATAGAAGAAGGAGAAATATGTCTAGACTTACGTTATTTAGTTTAATGCTGCTACATTGGAGGTCCAAAATCTGGACCAGTCGGTTGCAATGGCCGCACTCAAGGATGGCCTTCAGAAGAATGATTTACTGTTCTCCCTGGAGAAGAAGTATCCTATGGACTTTACCGATCTGCTAGCTCGAACTAAAGGATATTGATAAGTACCATAAATTCATCAATAAAAATATTAATTTATTAATTAATTTATATTAATTTTGAAGAAATATTAATTAATTGATACATATTTTTGAGAAATTCATATTTTTATTAATTAAAAAATTAATTACAAAATAATAAAATTAAAAAATTAAATTTTACTATCAAAAGATGGAACTTATTTTTTTGATCATAATGAAATAAGTTTCACATAAAATGAAGCTAAAACAAAGAAGATATAAATTTTTAAAGAAATAAAATAAATAAAAATTAAATAAAAATAGAAAATGGCTCAGTCGGCTCTGCAAGCCAAGCCAAGCTATCAAAGCTGACTCAATCGTAGAAGCCGCCAGCTGGTCCACGATCCAGGCGCAGACCGTCAGCTCAGTAGAAGACAGCGAATCACAGAGCGATACATGATCGACCTAGATCCTTAAAGGGTTCATAGAAAATCTATCGCGGCTCATAGGACATTTTGGTCTTTTCACTCGACAACTAGAGCGCTGATTGGTTGCGGTGTGTGGTGCGGTCGGTCCATGCAGTCCATAACTATAGTAATTATGCGATCCAATGGCCTGTGTTCGATCTGGTGGAGATCCAATGGTCGGCGACAAATCCTTCTTTGATTCGAACAGTGCTCAGCGATCTAGCATGATCCGACAACCAAAAAATCAGCTGGTGAAGATCCAATGGTCCAAGAAGCTCCCAACTTGATTAAAATAGCTGGAACTCAATCCGATGGCTAGATTCTCTCCTGATTAGCATAATCGGATGGCTAGAATTTAATCCAACCTAATCTATGCTGATACGCATCCGATTTTGATGATTTTTGGTCTATTGGATTCCTATTGATGGCCAGATTTCATCCAGAGCAGCAGAATTCATTTAGGACTCCTTTTAATCCAATTTTTACTTAGATTTTTTCATATTTTGATGATCAAAGAGCTCCTTAGTCCCATATTGCCCAGAAGAAAACTCTCCAGTACTCCTAGCTCTATAAAAAGGACCCCAGGCCTCTAGAAATCGACATCTTCGGTCAAGGTGAAGCTTTGGTATAGGGTGAAGCTAGGCTCTGGGTTAATAGCTGATTTGAGGCAACTGATGCTGAGAAGAAAAGCTGCATTTCTACACCATCTTTCGACCAATGTCGATCTAAGATCAGAGATTAGGCTATTTTATTTTATTTTTTTTTTAAATTTCATGTATTTAAATTTTAAAATTTTAATTAATGTAATATTTATTTTTATACTCTTTAATTTCATATTCTTTATTTTTATTATAATTTAATTTCTACACTTTAATTATCACTTTTTATTTTATTACAAGTAGATGCTAAGATCTAATTAGTAGATCTTAGTACCAAGTTTAAATTTCTGCATCTTTTAATTTTTTTTTTTTTTTATTTTTCAACTTCACTTTTGATTCTAAAACTCTTCTCTTTTTTTTTATAAAATTAAAAATTTTAAATTTAAAAATACTATCTTTCCTATAGATTCGACCTGACTCACTGCTATCTATGCATTTTTAATTATTTTAAGAAGCCAAATTAAACTGATAAATATGGTGTCTTAACGATAACATCGCATTTCTAGCAAGTTTTTGGCATCATTACTAGGGAAGGAATAGATGCTATTTTTTTATTATTTTTTTATTTTTTTTGTAAATTAATTATAAATAATTTTTTTAAATATTGCTTACTAACTTTTTTTGTTTTGCAAAAAAAGAGGTTAGAAAACTAAAAGAACCAGGGTAAGAAATAAATCATTCAGTTTTGCTTAGTGAGATCAATCCTAACCCTAGTCCTTTTCTTCTTTTATTTATTTATTTATTTTATTTTTAAATTAAATTTTTAAAAGAATATATATATCCATTTAAATCTAATTAAAAATCTCATAATAAAATTAGAAATCCTAACTGCTTAGAGCATGCAATATATAAATTTTATTTTTATTTTATTTTTTTTGGTAATTGCTGGAGACAAGGTAAGCTCTTAAGTTTAGTAAATTTCATGCATCTACTTTAGTTGCATAGAATCCCTTGTTGAAAGTGATTATGCATTTGCCTCTTTAAATCAAATTAAGAGCAACACCCAATTAAACAAGATAAGATAGAGATTTGATCATCCTTCCTTGGCCCACAAACAACCAACCAGCATCCTGCATTGACTTAAGCCTTTAATTTTAAAATCAATGAGACATCAGTCCTAGGATATTCGAGCTCAATAGGATAAGGAATCCTAAAAGTTGAACCAGGTTAGGGTTAGTCAATTTGACTGGTATCTAGAAAAATGGTTCAGAGACAACTAGGCCCAAAGGAAGGTGATTTTCAATTAGTTCCATTAGCTTACCTGACCAAGCATAATTGGTGTCTAAGGAAAGCAACGGAGGGACTCCCACCGATCTTACACTTACCTAACCAGTTGATTGGCTGATCCTATACTTGGAGGGCTTAAAGGTGATCTTGTAGTTAGGAGCTGTCTAGATCTAGGATAATTCTTAGTCAGAATTGATTGATCAACTTGATTGCCAACTAACATCAAACTTAATTAAACCTAATTCTTCTCTCTCTTCTTAGTTCTAAGACTCCTTAGGACCTCTTCTTTAGAACTCTTCTTTCTTTCTCCTCCTTTTTTCTCTAAAAATAAAATAAAATAAAAATTAAATTAAACTAACTAAAAAAATATTAAAAATAATAATTAAAATAACTTTAAAAAAATTAATTTTTAAAAATAATAATATAATAAAATAATAAAATATATATTAAAAAAATTCTTAAAAAAATCTAAAAAATTTTAAACCATACCTTAGGGTTACACTAACACATGCATGGTAGAAAATCATTTTTTCTGATTTAGTTGAACTTAATTGAATGGTTGATTCATATTAAACCTGATAATCAAATGGCTGATCTGAATCTAATAGTCCAAAAATTAGATAAAGTTGACCTTCTTGCTTAGAAATTAGATCAACTCCTAACCTTAGGTCAACAATCTCCTACATAATTCACATCACATTCTAATTATTAGAAATTTTATTCAATCTGTGCTAGTTCAACCCATCATGTGAATGTATGTCCCACAACTGCATAATTTTCATCTTTTATCCAAAAATAAGTTCAAACTACTCAAGGCTACTCCAAGCTGATTAATAATCTTCTTTCAAATTCATATAATCCACATTGGAGTAACTACTCTAATTTTTTTTGGACATCCCAACAGACTCGGCTTAGACCCAAACTGCATCTGTGCAAAATTATCAGAATAGACCTTAATACTAGAATTATGCTTATAACAGAGGTCAACCTAGTAAGCCTTTTCTGCCACCACATCATAATCAGCCCTCATACCCACCTCCTCAATAGACCAATCTAGCTGATGATAGATTTAACCAACTTCAACAATTGATTCTGACTTAACATCAATCTGTCGTCAGGCTAGAAGCTCAAATTGGACAACTAGTTAAGTCTAACACAAGGAGAGAACTAGATCAACTATCGAGCCTACCAATTTCAAACAACCCACCTAATGTCCACCAACCACCTAGATCAAGTTATCAATCTAATGTCTTACTTAAGAATCTCCAATTTGAGAATGCCAATGTAATTTCTGAACTTAAAAACTATAAGATTCTTATGGACCCATACTAAGATTAGGTGAGAGAGGCTAGTACTGATGCTAGCCAAAATAAAAATTTAAAGAAACATGTTAGTACTGAGACTAACCACATAGAAGAATTCGAGCCAAAAATTAGTACCGATGCTAGTTTCAGTTTAAATGAGATAGACATAGGAAAAAAGAGAATAGATGATTTATCCGAGACTTATAAACCTAATGTCCTATTTTCTTCAACCCTAGAAGTAGGGTCTTCTTACAAAAATCAAGAGGCATGTAATAAAGAGTCAATGAAGTTGTTTAAGCAAGATCACATTAATTTACCTCTAGAATTAAAACTATCTTTTATCATCATTCCAGCACCCATTGAATCAAACTTAATTTCTAATATAAAAACTCCATTCATGAGCATTTTAGAAGAATAAATAAAAAAAATTCTTAATAAATATGGGTCTGAGAATGAAGTCATAAATTATGTTCCCCTAATAAATAATGAATATATTAATAATGGAATTATAAATTAACTTTCTGAGATTGATAATCCAAAATCATTAAAATTTATCAATCCAATATTTGACATAGGATAGTAAGCTACATTGTGTCTGGATGATGACGGTAAACTTAGCACTTGTTGAGAGGCAATCTAATATTTAATTTTTTTTTATTTAATTTATTTTTTTATTTAATTTTTTTTAAAATAATTTGAATAAGTTGGAGGAAGAGTTTAAATTTTCAAAGGCATGTGCTGGATCAAAAAATATATATATATATAATATATATATATAGTTAGGTGTATTCTTTCATGTTCTTTATTACACCCTTTATTTTTTTCTTCTCCATCGAGGATAATATCGATTAAGTTGGAGGAAGAAAAATAAAAATTTTTAAAATTTTAAGTCCTCAAAAAAATTAGTATTTAGTATTTGGACACCTGATTATGCTTAAGAATCAAATTAAACTAAGTATTTTTAAAAAAAAATTAATACACAGATCAGAGAATCTATGAGATATTGAGGAATCAAGTATTAAAAAAATTCAATAAAGAGTTAAGTCTAGAACATAAAAAGTTTTTTCTTGGAGCATTTCTAATTATTTTTACTAGCATCAAAGAAAAGTCTACTTTTTATAGGCTTGTATAGGATAACTATACATTTTTTCATATAATTTTTTTTTATTTTAATAAAATAGTTTTCAAGTACTTCTCACTAAGTAATCAGGCCTCTTTGCCTAAGCAAGCATTGAATTTTGCATCAAAAGATGGGAAGGGCAAAGAAGCTCGTTGTAAAGCTAGTCTTAACTCGTAGCCTATTTGATTTGAGCTAGTAAGCCTGAGGGGTATTCTATATCTAGTGTCCTAAAGTCAACTGGTTTGGGAGTCATTGACCCAAGACTCACTACATGGATCAAATAGAAAGCTTAAGGAATTAATACACTCCATAGTGATACAACATTAAAAAAAAAAATATTGATTTTCCATCAAGTAATCGGATCTTGTTGCCTAAGTAAGCAATGATATTCACATCAAAAAGTGGATAATGTAAAAATAAAAATCAATAAATGAAGGATAGAAATAGCAATACACTTGCCTATATGAAGGTTTAGACAAATCAAAGATAAAGGTGGGATAATTTAAAAAAAGTTTAAAAAAATTTAATATTCTTTACTTAATTTTTTTATTAATAAATATTAATATCCCAATGATATATCTCACTTAAGCTCTACTGAATATCAATGATCATTTTGAAAACTACTTAAATAAAATTCGAAACTCTAAAGTTAAAAGGTATTTAAAACTAAATTCTTTTTTTACTCAAGCACAAGCAAAGTTTAAGTTAGAGGGTGTGATAAGTACCATAAATTTATCAATAAAAATATTAATTTATCAATTAATTTATACTAATTTCTAAGAATTATTAATTAATTGATATATATTTTTAAGAAATTTATATTTTTATTAATTAAAAAATTAATTTAAAAAATTAAATTAAAAAATTAAAATTTATGATTAATAAAAAGAGCTTATTTTTTTTATCACAATGAAATAAGTTTTGCACAAAATGAAGCTAAAATGAAGAAGATATAAATTTCTAAAGAAATAAAATAAATAAAAATTAAATAAAAAAAAGGCTCAACTGGCTCCGCAAGTCAAGCCACCAAGCCAAGCCAAGCCATCAAAGCCAACTCAGCCATAAAAGCCACTAGTCGGTCCATGATCCAAGCATAGACCGTCAGCTCAGCAGAAGACAGCGAATCATGGAGCGACACGTAGTGGACCTAGACCCTTAAAGAGTTCATAGAAAATCTATTATGGGTCATAGGACATTTTGATCTTTTCACTCGACAACTAGACTATGGTGCGACCGATCCACGTGGTCCATAGCTATAGTTATTGTGTGATCCAATGGCCTGCATTCAATCCGATGGAGATCCGATGGCCCACGATAAATCCTTCTTTGATTCGAATAGTGCTCAGCGATCTAGCACGATCAGATGGCCAAAAAACCAGCTGGTGAAGATCCAACGATCCAGGAAGCTCCTGACTTGATTAAAATAGCTAGAACTCGATCCAATGACTAGATTCTCTCCTGATTAGCATAATCAGACGGACAAAATTTAATCTGACCTGATCTGTGCTGATACGCATTTGATTTTGATGATTTTTGGTCCGTTGGATTCCTATTGACGATCAAATTTCATCCAAAGTAGTAGAATTCATTCAAAACTCTTTTTAATTAGATTTTTATTCAGATTTTTTTATATTTTCATGATCAAAGAGCTCCTTAGTCCCACATTGCCCAGAAGAAAACTCTCCAGCCCTCCTAGCTCTATAAAAAGGACCCCAGACCTCTAGAAATCAACATCTTCGATCAAGGTGAAGCTTTAACATAGGGTGAAGTCAGGCTCTAGGTTAATGGCTACTTCGAGGCAACTGGTGCCGAGAAGAAGAGCTAGACTTCTACACCATCTTTCCACCAATATCAATCCAAGATCAGAGATCAGGCTATTTTATTTTATTTTATTTTTTTAAAAATTTTATATATTTAAATTTTAAAATTTTAATTAATATAATATTTATTTTTATGCTCTTTAATTTCATACTCTTTATTTTTATTCTAATTTAATTTCTATATTTTAATTATCATTTTTTATTTTTTTGCAAGTAGATGCTAAGATCTAACTAGTAGATCTTAGTACCAAGTTTAAATTTTTATACCTTTTAATTTTTATTTTTTTTATTTTTTGACTTCACTTTTGATTCCAAAATTCTTCTTTTTTCTTTTTCTTTTATAAAATCAAATATTTCAAATCTAAAAACACTACCTTCCCTATAGATTCGATCTGACTCACTGCTATCTATGTATTTTTAATTATTTTAAGAAGTTGGATTAAACTGATAAATACAGTATCTTAATGACAATATCGTATTTCTATCAAGTTTTTGGTAAGAAAAATAAAATTTTTTAAAATTTTAAATCCTCAAAAAAGTTAGTATTTAGTATTTAGACACCTGATTATGCTTAAGAATTGAATTAAACTAAGTATTTTTAAAAGAAAATTGATACACAGATCAAAAAATCTATGAGATATTAAGAAATCAAGTATTAAAAAAATTCAATAAAGAGTTAAGTCTAGAACATAAAAAAAAATTTCTTTGAGTATTTTTAATTATTTCCACTAACATCAAAGAAAAGTCTACTTTTCATAGGCTTTTGTAGGATAACTATACATTTCTTTATATAAATTTTTTTATTTTAATAAAATAGTTTTTAAGTACTTCTCACTGAGTAACCGGACCTCTTTGCCCAAGCAAGTATTGAATTTCACATCAAAAGGTGGGAAGGGCAAGAAAGCTCATTATAAAGCTAGTCTTAACTTGTAGTTTGTTTGATTCGAGCTAGTAAGCCCGAGGGGTATTCTAAACCTAGTGCCCTAAAGCCATCTGGTTTGGGAGTCATTGCCCAAGACTCGTTACATGGATCAAATAGAAAGCTTAAGGGGTTAAGACACTCCATAGTGGTATAATGTTAAAAAAAAAAATATTAATTTTTCATCGAGTAACCGAGTCCCGTTGCCTAAGTAAGAAATAATATTCACATCAAAAAGTGGATAATATAAAAATAAAAATAAATAAATGAAGGATGGAAGTAGCAATACACTTACCTATATGAAAGTTTAGACAAATCAGAGATAAAGATGAGATAATTTAGAAAAAGTTTAAAAAAATTTAATATTTTTTACTTAATTTTTTATTGATAAATATTAATATCCCAATGATATATCTTACTTAAGCTCTACTGAATATCAATGGCCATTTTGAAAATTGCTTAGGTAAAATTTGAAACTCTAAAGTTAAAAGGTATTTAAAACTAAATTCTTTCTTTACTTGAGGATGAGCAAAGTTTAAGTTGAAAGGTGTGATAAGTACCATAAATTTATTAATAAAAGTATTAATTTATCAATTAATTCATATTAATTTTTAAGAATTATTAATTAATTGATATATATTTTTAAGAAATTTATATTTTTATTAATTAAAAAATTAATTAAAAATAAAATTAAAAAATTAAATTTTATTATCAATAAAAAGAGCTTATTTTTTTTTATCATAATAAATTAAATTTTGCACAAAATGAAGCTAAAACGAAGAAGATATGAATTTCTAAAATAATAAAATAAATAAAAATTAAATAAAAAAGAAAAATGGCTCAGTCAGCTCCACAAGCCAAGCCATCAAGCCAAGCCAAGCCGTCAAAGCTGACTTAGCCATAGAAGCCATCAGTCGGTCCATGATCCAGGCGTAGACCGCCAGCTCAGCAGAAGACAGCGAATCATGGAGCGACACGTGGTGGACCTAGACCCTTAAAGGGTTCACAGAAAATCTATCATGGCACACAGGGCATTTTGGTCTTTTCACTCAACAACTAGAGTGTTGATTGATTGCGATGTGTGGTGCGGTCGATTCATGCGGTCCATAGCTACAGTAATTGCGTGATCCAATGGCCTATGTTCAATCCGATGGAGACCCAACGGCCCACGACAAATCCTTCTTTGATTCAAATATTGCTCAACAATCTGGTGTAATTCGATGGCTAGAAAACTAACCGATGAAGATCCAACGGTCTAGGAAGCTCTCGACTTGATTAAAATAGCCCAAACTCGATCTGACGGCCAGATTCTCTCCTGATTAGTGCAATCGAATGACCATAATTTAATCTAACCTGATCTGTGCTGATACACATCTGATTTTGATGATTTTTGGTCCGTTGGATTTCTATTGATGGCTAGATTTCATTCAGAGTAGTAGAATTCATTTAGAACTTCTTTTAATTCAATTTTTACTCAAATTTTTTCATATTTTGATGATCAAAGAGCTCCTTAGTCCCACGTTGCCCAGAAGAAAACTCTCCAGCCCTCCTAGCTCTATAAAAAGGACCCCAGGCCTTTAGAAATCGACATCTTCGATCAAGGTGAAGCTTTGGTATAGGGTGAAGTTAGGCTCTGGGTTAATGGCTGCTTCAAGGCAACTGATGCTGAGAAGAAGAGCTGGGCTTCTACACCATCTTTCCACTAGTGCCAATCCAAGATCAGAGATCAGACTATTTTATTTTATTTTTTTTTCTTTTTAAATTTTATATATTTAAATTTTAAAATTTTAATTAATATAATATTTAATTTCATGCTCTTTATTTTTATTATAATTTAATTTTTGTATTTAAATTATCGCTTTTTATTTCATTGCAAGTAGATTCTAAGATCTAACCAGTAGATCTTAGTACCAAGTTTAAATTTCTGCATCTTTTAATTTTTATTTTTTTTTATTTTTTAACTTCACTTTTGATTTCAAAACTTTTTTCTTTTTTTTTCTTTTATAAAATCAAAGATTTCAAATCTAAAAACACTACCTTTCCTATGGATTTGACCCGACTCACTACTATCTATGCATTTTTAATTATTTTATGAAGTTGGATTAAACTAATAAATATGGTGTCTTAATGACAACATTGCATTCCTATCAGATATGTTCGAGTGGAAGAAGCCTTCAAATTAAAAGATGAGGAAGCTATAGGAGAGCGGCAGGTAGGTGAGTCTAATAAACCTATAGCTGATGGAGGGCCGAATGAAGTTCGACCGCGCTCATGGACTCCCCCCGAGCGCAAGTGAGCCCGAACACCTCCTCGAGCTCATCGTCAAAGAAGCTCCGTTAGAAGGGCACAAAGAAGTTCTCCCCCCAGAAGGTTTCACAACTACGCCCTCCTTAATGCTCCAAAAATGCAAGTATTGATGGAGATCAAGGAGCAACTACCAAGGTTTGAAAGGATGTGCACTCATCCTGGCAAGTGCAATCCTAGTAAATACTGCCTCTATCATCGTGACTATGGCCATGATACTAAAGAATGTATTTAGCTCCAAGATGAGATCGAGATGCTCATCAAGAGAGGCCTGCTGGATTGATTTCTCAAACGTTGGTCTGAAGTAAGAGAAGATCGACTGAGGGCACTGTCACAACCAGAACCACCAAGGAGAGAGGAATAATAAGAAGCTCGACCGCCTATCGACATCATCAACACTATCTCTGGGGGACTTCGATGAGAAGAGGCTAACGGATCTGAGGGATCAGCGAAGAGATGGAAGGCTAAAGAACCCATAACCTTCACTAAGATAGATGCATGGACAGTATAGTTCCTGCATAATGATGCAGTTGTAATCTCTTTAAATATAGCAAACTATGATGTACGTCGCATCCTAGTTGATAATGGAGGTTCGATTGATGTCTTGTCTTATGATGCTTTCTCTAAAATATTAATATTTAATAGTCATCTTGAACCAATAAACTCTCTTTAGTAGGCTTCGCTGGTGCTACAGTACTAGTTGAAGGTATAATAACTCTAGCCGTGGCTACAGGACAATATCCAAGGCAATCCAGAGTGCAGATGGATTTTCTGATAATAAAGGCTTCCTCTGCTTATAATGCAATTCTCGGCCAACCTAGTCTAAATGCACTTTAGACGGTGGTGTCAACTTATTATTTAAAGATGAAATTCTTAACAAGTTATGGGATCAGAGAGGTTAGGAGAGATCAAGCTCTAGCAAGGCACTGCTACTCAATTATCCTACAATAGAAAGAACAGTCCGACCCTTATCCTATTGACGGGCTAGATATCTGCGATGACCTTGCTGAAGAACGAGGCGAGCCCATATAAGATCTTCTGACTATCCTCCTGAATGATGAAAATGTGGAGCATACGGTGCAAATTAGCTCCAATCTAGAAGATGAAGTTTGGAAGCAACTCCTCGCCTTTTTATGGAGGAATGCCGATGTCTTCGCCTAGGTTCCAATGGATATGCTTGGGATTGATGCCGAGGTTATGAAACATCGGCTGGTCATTGACCCCAAGCATTGATCAGTGAAAGAAAGAGCTTGAGGCCATGCACCAAAAAGATAGAAGGTAATAGCAGAAAAAGTCGACAAGCTTCTCAATGCCAGATTTATCCAAGAAGTCAGCTATCCAACTTAGGTCTCTAACATGGTCCTAGTCAAAAAAGCCAACGGCAAGTGGAGGATGTGCATCAACTTTAAGAAGTTTAACAAGGCCTGTCCAAAAGACAGCTATTCTTTGCCCAGAATCGACCAACTGGTGGATGCGACTTCAAGCTACGAGCTCCTCACCTTCATGGATGCCTTCTCTGGCTACAACCAAATTCGGATGGCACCGAAGGATGAGAAGAAGATTGCTTTTATTACTAATCATGATCTTTACTGTTATAGGGTCATGCCCTTTGGGCTTAAAAATGCAGGCGCGACTTATCAATGCTGGATCAATAAAATCTTCAAAAAGCAGATCGACCGCAATATGGAGATTTATGTCGACGACATGCTAGTCAAAAGCTGAGAGATTGTCAATCATGTCGTCGATCTTAAAGAGGCTTTTGATGCGGTCAGAAAGTACAAGATGAAGCTTAACCCAACCAAGTGCGCCTTTGTGGTAGCCTCAAAAAATTTTTGGGATTCATGGTCTCGAGACGAGGGATCGAGGCCAATCCGAAGAAAATTCGAGCTATCCAGGAGATGACTGCTCTAAAGTCCATCAAGAAAGTTTAGCGCCTGATTGAAAAGATGGCAGCTTTGAATCATTTTATCTCAAGGTCGATCGAACGCTGCATGTCCTTCTTCTAAATTCTTAAAAAATTGAATGACTTTTACTGGACTCAGAAATGCCAAAAGATGTTCGACGAGCTCAAGAACTACCTTAGCTCGCCCCCCCACTAGCCAAATCCGAATCTGGAGAGGAGCTATTTCTTTACCTTATGGTCTTCCATGTGATGCTAGTGGCAGTCCTGATCAAAGAAGAGGCAAAAGTACAACGATCAGTCTATTACATAAGCTAGATCCTAAGGGATGCCGAGATCAGGTATACAAAATTGGAAAAATTGACTTATGCTCTTCTGATTGCAGTAAGAAGACTTCGACCTTACTTCTAGGGACATGCTATAATGCTCCTCACTGATCAGCCGATTAGAGTAATCCTTCATCAAATGGATGCTTTCGAAAGAATTGCAAAATAGGTCAATGAATTAATAGAGTTCGACGTCAACTATTGACCTCAGCCAGCAATCAAGGCTTAGGCACTGACCGACTTCATAGTTGAATGTACCATTCCAAATGAAGCCGAGCTTGAACAGAATGAGACCGACATCTCGTGGTTGCAATCGAGCCTCCTTGAAGAAAGTGTCGACCTTTTCGAAAGTTTTTGGATCCTGTACGTGGATGGTTCGTTCAACGATTGATATCCTGAAAATATCTCTATGCTAGGACAAGAGGAGACTTTCTCCTCTAGAATTTTTTTTAAGTTTTTAGATTTAATATTTTTTTATTTTTATCATATAAAATTCTCATAAAAATTAGAGAGGAAGGGTTCTCCAAGAAATCCTAAGAGAAGATCTTTCTTCTCTTCTCCTTCTCTCATCAGGACATGATCAGATCATGTCCAAAAAATAACACCATGCCCCATACCCAAATCGTCTCTCTCTCTTAGATTTTTATTATATAAAAATCATAAATAAAATAGAAAGAGAGAAACATAAAAAAAATATATAAGAGAAGATAATCTTCTCTTACCTTATCTCTTCAAGATATCAACCTTTGATATCTTAATTGAAGGCTCTTCTCTATGAATCTTAGTGCCACAAATCCTCCAAGCCTTCTCTTCTTTTTCTTTTAATTTTTTATAATTTTTTTAGAATTTTTTACATTCTAAAACTATCTCATAAGAGGTGTCCACCTTTTATTCCACGACTAGGTCAAAACCTAGTCAGAGGACTTCTATGGGGCATCCAACTCTTGGATGCCCCACCCTTGAGTTTTGGTGTGTGAAATAGAAAACCAATGTACAAAAAAAAGGAAGAAAGGATGGAAATCAAAAGGAGGGCGTGGGAAGAGGTGGTTCATAAGGGAGAAAGGAGTTTGGTCAAAAGGGGACTCCTGCAAGAAGGAAAGAAATTCCAACTCTTTTTTATTTTGACCAAGTCATAACAAACTTCCAAAAAATTTGGTATTTGGGCATGGATACTCCTCTATGGTGTGGGATTTCACATAGAAAAAATCAAGAATTAAAATAATGGGCATGGGGTCTTAGGTGTAAGAGAAAGAGAGAGAGTCCCAGTCCAACTAGGACTCCTCTTATTTGACTAGGTCAAAATTATTTTAAATTAAATTTAAATTTTATTTAAACTAGATTAAATATAACCTAATTAAGGATAATCCTAATCAACCCAATTAAATAATATTAAATTAAGATTTAAATCTGATTTAAATCCTAAGTCAATCAGGTGCACCCAAGTCCTAGTCAAACAAGGAATTATTCTTTCTTGCAATTGGCTTATCCAATAAATCAACTAGATTTAATATAATTAAATCTAAATTAATTTTAATTAAATTTAATTTAATTATACTTAATCTCAGTCCAATTGTTCAATCAAATTGAGCCAATTAGCAATCTAAATGCTAATCCATCATCCTGCAACACTTGCATTAGGTCAAACATCAATCACATTGAATGTTTGACCTCGAAATATTTCTCAATCATCGATTAACTATCTAATTAGGTTACAAGCTTTAAAGTGTGTGACCCCATAGGTCTGAACCTAAGCTGATAGCATAGGAACCAATTTCTATACTAATCGAAGTTACCATCTAGCAATGGTTTTTGATGTCCAGATGGGTCGAATGTATGCAAAGTAACATTTTTAGAATCCTGATCCATGGTTACGATATAATTCATTCCTTTGATCAATAATGCTTAAGACGACTTCAAGTACGCTGTCAGCATTCATACAAGTCATCGCTATTATGTCTCAAAATTTTACAAATCCCATGACACCTCATAAGGATTACCTAGGCCTAGGTTTTGCTAAATTGAAACACAGCAAGTCATTCTCTTTCTGAAGTTAATCAGGAGTGGT
Organism: Cocos nucifera; assembly: GCA_006176705.1. Classification (NCBI taxonomy): domain Eukaryota; kingdom Viridiplantae; phylum Streptophyta; class Magnoliopsida; order Arecales; family Arecaceae; genus Cocos; species Cocos nucifera. The sequence continues at coordinate 146,992 of QRFJ01005062.1, read as the reverse complement.
CAATCATATCTTGACTCACACACCGACTTTATAAGTATTTGACTGTACCTAAAAATCTTTCAAACCTATGTTAGAAATACAAACAGTCCAGCACTAAAGTACAGTGAGTTGCTTGCAAGTCACCATGGTGATCTCAGATTGAAGAAACACTTATACCCATTAGCCTTAGCTAGCTACTCTTAATAGTAGAGTACTACATTGATCACATTCAATGCAGATGTACTCCTACATCTCACCTGAATGCCGTACCAATGTCTCCACACCACTTAATTACGAGGACAACCAACGCATATGGCATACAGTATCCTACACTCGATAAGTTATCGTCCTTATTAATAACTTATCATTTGATCATGAACAATTTAAGAACCATCCGATAAATCCTTCTTTATCGATTGATTGTGGTTCTAAGGACTTCATCATAATTTATGAGTTTATTTAAGAAAGATAGAACTTTTATGATGAACCAGCCAAATAACTATTATTATTAGATAATTCAAATACTAATTTCAATCATCTACTACTTAGATGATTGGCTTTAGGATATATTTTTCAATATGAAGCACATACTGCACCACTATCATCTGATTCGAGAGATCATGGATCGAGGTAACGTCAACCTTCAGAAGAATGATGGAAAGAAGAACTTGGCTGACCACTTAACTAAAGCTCTAGTAGTAAGAAAATTCGATAACCACATATCAAAGATGGATATTAGATACTGTACCGAGTGGCTTTAGGATAAGTAAAAATTATTAAGAATTATATTCCAAAGTCAATCATCAGTCTGTTGATGGTTGTGCTACTTTATACTTGTAAATAATTTATTATTGAATAAAATAAGATTCTGACTTTTTCATCATAAAGTCTACATCTTCTAATGAACTTCTTTATTGTGATGAAATTCTTAGAACTATTTAGTTTCAATAAAAAGAGTATTTATTGATTCTTAAATTGTTCATAATCAAATGATACATTATTGTTAATCTTAGGTATGATTTTGATGAATAATAAAATATTTGAGTCGATTTTTGCTACTAATAATTTGGTTGGAATGTTTAAGACAAAGTTCAAGAAGATAGAAATCTATTTCAATGATGCTCCATGTTTGATTGAAAAAACCAAGAAAAAGGAGCAAAAGGAGATTAAGTCAAATATTGTCAAAGAGTATTGAGTCATGAACCAACTCAAAGAAAGTTTAAAGATAAATTTAGTATGATTTTAGCATTTAGCACAGATTAGGAGTCGACTCTAGATTGGTAGGAGACAACTCACAGGCTCAGATAGGCACCAGGCTTAAAATAGAAGACTTTAGTATGAACACTATCGTAGGAGTCAACCAAAAGTCAACTCATGAAGGAGTCGACTCAAGAAATGCAGGAGCCAACTCATATCTCAGAAAAGGCACCAGTCCAAGAATAGAATGCTGAATTTTTATCCTACGACTGGAGTCGACTCATGAAGTCCAAGAGTCAACTCTGACATGCAGAACTAGCACGAGATAGAAATATAGAGAGTCAGAATTTTTCATCCTATAGCTAGAGTCGACTCAAGGCTTTAGGAAGTCAACTCCTGAGTTTCTGACAATCTCCATAGCTAGTTTCCAGAACTGTCCAGATTTTATTTTGGACACTCTAAATAGCTTTTTCTGATGTTCTGATTGCTACAAATTCATTTTTAGAGTTTCTAACTTGGTTTAGAAGACTTCTAAGACTAGATCAAGGCTTGAAAAGTCAAGATATAAAAGCAAGAAAATGAAAAATATCAAAAATTTTTCAAAAATCTATATGCAGTCTAAACAGTGAACCTTAAAGAGCCTTCATTACTGTTCAATTGCTCAACCAACTATGCAATCAAGGCATTCTCAAGTGAAGAAAGGAAACATTCATTACTAAAGCCCTCTAGCAACTCATCTTGTGTATCAAAGCCTCAAATCTGCTCTTCAAAAGGAGTTTGCTTTTGTTTTAAATTTCTACATCCTGAAGTCTTTATTTTTCAAGTTTCAAAAGGCTGAAACTTAGGAAATAGGCTCATTCAAGCCTTGAATTAGATTTGTACAAGCCTAGGAGTGGCTAGGGATTATGTTTTGATTGGTTAGCCTGCAAAACCAACTGAGTTTAGATTGTGAGCCAGGTAAAAATAATCTTACTATAGTCTTGGAGATTATAGTGGAATTCTCAAGTTAAGTACTTGACGAATGGGCGTAAGTGTTGGATTTGACACTGAACTACTATAAAAATCTTGAGCTTTTGTGTGTGTGATTTCTTCTTTTAGTTATTTTTATTTTTTGCATATTTAAATTATTGCATTTCTAACATATCTATATTAAGCTTTGTACATATACTTAGTAATCCAAAAATTTTTGAAAAACCCAATTCACCCCCCGCCCTCTTGATTTGTTCTTCTAGGCAATAAGTGGTATCAGAGCAGGTGCTCTTATATTATTTATTATTTTAGAGTAATCGATCAAGATGATAATCTAATCAAATATCTTCCTAATGGAAGGGCAATCCATAAATAGGCCATCTTTGTTTATTAGTTCTAACTTCACATATTGGAAGGTATTCATGCGCATATTCATTCAAGCACTTGATTATGACCTATGGAGTGTCATAATCAATGGGCCACACACACCTATAATTAGCATTGAAGGTAATGTAAATTCTAAACCTGAAAGAGATTGGAATAAAAATGATAAGAAGTTGGTCCAATTGAACGCTAAAGCAATGAATGTGCTTTATTGTTTACTTGATGTCAATAAATTTAATTGGATTTCTTCTTATATTTTAGCCAAAAAAATATGGGATAGACTTGAGGTTACCCATGAGGGTACCAATCAAGTAAAAAAAATTCAAAATAAATATGCTAGTATATAAGTACGAACTTTTTAAAATGGAATCAACTAAAAGCATTATTAAAATATTTATATGATTTACTGATATTATAAATAGACATAAAAGCTTAGAAAAATTATATACTAATAGTGAACTTATAAGAAAAATTCTTAGATCTCTTTCTCGAACTTGGGAGGTGAAGGTGATGGCTATACAAGAAGCTAAGGATCTCAATACCTTGCAATTTGAAGAACTTCTTGGTTCTCTCATGACACATGAGTTAACCATAAAACAAAACATGAAAGATAAAGTTAAAAAAAAGAAGACCGTGGTCCTCAAGTCAATAGCAAAGGAAGAAGATAAAGAAAGTGAAGATTTCGAGGAAGAAGATGATGATGAAGAGATGGCTCTTCTAATTAGAAAATTTAGAAACTTCATAAAAAAGAAAAGACCAAACTTCAAGACAAAACCCTTCTCTAAAGGTGAAACTAGTAAAAATCAAGAGAAAGACAAAGATAAGGAGCAGCCTACATATTTTGAATGCAAGAAATCAGATTATTTCAAGATAGACTGCACCCTATTGAAGAAATCCTTCAAGAAAGTAAAGAAGAAAGCAATGATGGCAACATGGAGTGATAGTGAAAATTCAAGTTCAGATGAAGAGGGACAAGATAGTCAATTTATATCTCATGGCTCAAGAGGATGAGGTAACACTTGACGCTCAACCAAAATTTTTATTTGATGAGTTGCAAGAAAAATTATGAATTATATGATGATCTGAAAAAGTTAACTTTGAAAAATAAAAATCTAAAATCAATTAATCAAAATCTAATCAAGAAAAAGGAGGAAATATTAAAAGAAAAAGATGTTATTTCTATAGAAAATCAGAACCTAAAGAAGAAACTTGAAAAATATAAACTTATAGTTGATAAGTTTACATTAAGTTCTAAAAAACTATAATTATTACTTAATAATCAAAATGCTATCTTTGACAAAGCAGGAATTGATTTTAGAACTCAAAAGAAACAAAAAATTTTAAAGAATTTCTTTGTAAATGATCTATCTTCAACCTCACAAAAATCAATCTATTTTTGCTGCGAAAAAACTAGACATAAATCCTATGTTTGCAATTTCAGAAAAATAAAAAATAGTCTAAACATTAAAAAGATATGGGTTTCCAAAGGAACCATGGTTACTAACCCTGAAAGATCTAAGATGACTTGGGTACCTAAAATCTCTAATTGATTTTTGATTGCCAGTGTATCTTATAGCCGATAGAAAGAAAAAAAAGTGGTATCTAGATAGTGGCTCCTTAAGGCATATGATGGGCGAAAAGAAACATTTCATCATTCTTGAAGCTAAAGAAGGAGGAATAGTGACCTTTGGTGATAATGACAAAGAACACATCATCGGAAGTGGTAAAATATGCATCACTCTTTCTATATTTATAGATAATATACTATTAGTAGATGGATTAAAGCATAATTTATTGAGTATTAGTCAACTTTATGATAAAGAATTTAAAGTTGTTTTTGAATCACTCATGTGCATTGTCACTAGTCTTATTGATAATAGCATAGCTCTTATTGGACATAGGCATGAAAATATATACTTAGTAGATTTAGATGATTCTTTCACCAAAAGAACTCAATGTTTAGTTACAATGAATGCTAAGACCAATGAAAATAGTTGGCTATGGTATCGTAGACTAGGACATGCTAGCATAGATTTGATTTCTAGACTAATCAAAAAGAATCTTGTAAAAGTTTTATCAAAACTTAATTTTGAGAAAAATAAAATATATGATGCATGTCAATTAAAAAAATAAACTAGAAGTTCTTTTAAATCAAAAAATATTATTTCAACTTCTAGACCCCTTGAACTACTTCACATAAATTTATTTGGACCAACTAGGACCACAAGCCTAGGTGGTAAGAAATATGGACTTGTAATTGTAGATGATTTTTTGAGATTTACTTGGATTCTATTTTTAGCATAAAAGGATGAAGCATTTTCTGCATTTACTATGTTTTTTAAGAAGATTTCAAATAAAAAAATCTCTCTATTATTTGTATTAGAAGTGATCATGGAACAAAATTTAAAAATCAATATTTTAAAATTTTTCTAATAAAATAAAAATTAAATATAATTTTTCTACTCTTAGAACACCTCAATAAAATAGGATAATTGAAAAAGAAAATAGAACCCTAGAGAAAATGGTCCAAACCATGTTGTGTGAAAGCTATCTTCTAAGATATTTTTGGACCGAAGCTATCAATACAGCATATTATATTCTAAATAGAGCATTAATAAGAGTGATATTAAAGAAAATTCCTTATGAACTATGAAAAAATAGAAAATCAAATATTAGCTACTTTCATGTTTTTGGTTGTAAATGCTTTATTCTAAATAATGATAAAGATAACTTAGGCAAATTTGATGACAAATCTGATGAAAGAATTTTCTTAGGATATTTCACTTCTAGTAAAGCATATAGGGTCTTTAACAAACGTACATTAGTTATTGAAGAATCTATACATGTGGTATTTGATGAAACTAACAACTTACCTTTTATAAATGATAATATAGCTGATGATGATGCAGGAATAATTGAGAAAGGAGTGAAAAAAATTACACTCAAGGAATCAACAACTCAAGATAACAAAGAAGAGAAGAAAGTTGAACCTAAAGATGAAAATCCTGATGATACTCAAACTCAAAGTCTACCAAAGGAATGGAGGTATGTCCTTAGTCACCCCAAAGATCAAATTATTGATGATCCATCACAAGGGATAAGAACTCGTGCATCCTTGAGAAATATTAATAACTATTTAGTATTTGTATATTAAATTGAACCAAAACTATAGAAGAAGCTGAAAATAATCCAAACTGGATAAATGCAATGCATGAAGAATTAAATTTATTTGAAAGAAATAAAGTTTGAAGCCTAGTTGATAGACCAATTAACCATTCAATAATTAGAACCAAATGGATATTTAAAAATAAGCTAGATAAAAATAGAATAATTACTAAAAATAAAGCTAGATTAGTTGCTAAAGGATATAATCAAGAAGAAGGTATTGATTTTGATGAAACTTTTGCCCCAGTAGCTAAATTAGAAGCAATTAGGCTACTACTTGCATTTGCATGCTTTATGAATTTTAAATTATATCAAATGAATGTTAAGAGTATATTTTTAAATAGATACATAGCTAAAGAAGTATATGTTGAACAACCATCTGAATTTGAAAGTTGTGAATATCCTAATCATGTCTACAAGTTGCATAAGGCACTCTATGATTTAAAACAAACCTCTAGAGTATGGTATGAAAGACTAAGCAAATTTCTAATTGATAATGAATTTTTTAGAGAAAATATTGATAAAACTCTATTTTTAAACAAAAGAAATAAGGACTTATTGATAGTATAAATCTATGTAGATGATATTATTTTTGGTGCTACTAATGAAAATCATTGCCAAGAGTTTGCCAAGCTTATGTAGGGAGAGTTTGAGATGAGCATGATGGACAAACTGAACTTCTTTCTCGGACTCCAAATCAAGCAAAGTGAAAAGGGCATCTTCATCAACCAAATGAAATATACAAAGAAAATCTTGAAAAAGTTTAGAATGGAGAACTCAAAATCAATTGGCACATCTATGAGCCCTTCTTGCAAACTCAATAAAGATGAAAAGAATAAAAAAATTGATACTAAATTATATAGAGATATGATAGGATCATTGCTCTATCTTACTGCAAGTAGATCTGATATTGTGTTTAGTATTTGTATGTGTGCTATATATCAATCTGATCCTAGAAAATTTCATGCTTTAGCTATTAAAAGAATATTTAAATATTTGTTAGGAATGCTTAATGTTGGACTTTGGTATGATAAATTATCACCTTTAGAATTAATTAGATATACTGATTCTAATTTTACTGAATATAAATTAGATAGAAAAAGCACTAATGACACTTATCAATTTTTAGGAGTTAATCTAATTTCATGATTTAGCAAAAAACAATACTTAGTAGCATTATCTATAGCTAAAGCTGAATATGTTGCCACTAGAAGTTGTTGTGCTCAAATTTTATGGATAAAATAATAACTTAAGAATTTTGGCATAAAACTTAGTAAAATTTTAATAAGATGTGATTATACTAGTATGATCAATTTAATTAAAAATTTAATTCAATACTTAAGATCCAAATACATTGAAATAAGACATCATTTCATAAAAGATCATATGCAAAATAATGATGTGATGCTTGAGTTTGTTAGTACAGATAAGCAATTAGTAGATATCTTCACCAAACCCCTTAATAAAGAGAGATTTAGCATAATTAAGAGAGAATTAGGAATGTGCTATCACTCAGATTAAGATCAAAACTAGATTCTCTTAATCCAATAGCTCCCATATGACTTAGAAATCACTCTACTGCTCTCTAAGGATTTTATCTAGTGAATTTGTTGATTGATTTAAAATCATGTTCTCTCTCTAAATTCTCATGAAGATCTCATATTTCATGAGATATTGATTTATCAGACTTAATTCTTAACTATCTCTTAATAAAATGCACCTATTCTCCTATTGTGAAAAATCAAAATTCCGCACTACTTAACCTAGAGTCGACTCATGAAAACCTAGAGTCGACTCATGGTTAGAAATCTAGTTTTTAAATTCGAGTTCTCCCCTCGTCTCACTTCACCCTCTCACTATTGAACCCTAGACCCCTTCCAAAGCCATGAGGGATCCTCCACTGAAACCTCCACCTGTCCCCTTTCCAATTTCTCTTGGATTCATCCTCCACCCATGTGAAATGGGGCCTAGGAGAAATTATGCGTTGTCCAAAGGAGACTTGATCCAACATAATAGTGGGAATCTTCAAGTGAAGATGATTCTGACTACAATGAAGGTAACATAGTTCCTCAGTCGCCTGCTCCTTCTCCATCACTTTTGGACCGACAAGTAACCACCGGTAGGAATGTTGACTTTCGATTTTTTGATCGAAAGGGGTTGAGGATTAGTGGATGGATCCGAAACCAATAGTGGGAGCATTTCTTCTCTATCAATTAATCCACTTATCCACATTTAGTCAGAGAGTTCTATAAATGCATGACTAAGGGTGAGGATGATTTGAAGAGTATGGTAAAGAAAGTCATCTTTCGCCTCACACCTGAAAGACCTGGATAAATTTGGGGTCTGCCCATAGAAGGATTAGCACTGCAGCATCCATTTGATAGGGATTTTGCTCTTAGGATGATTACCGAGTTGAGCAATATAGAAGAAATTACAAAACTAGAGGCAAATAGCTTATCCATTGAAATGAGAGTGCTCAGCCATATCGTTGCATGAATTATCTTCCTCAAGACCGATCGATTTGAACTAGTTCTAGATAGAGTTATTGGCATTATGGACTATATAGTTTGAGGTGAGCAACTTAACCTTTCATTATTGATTTTTAGATAGATGAGGGTTAGAATAGGTAGGGCTAGAGTATGTCTTCCTTATGGTATGGCTTTGATCTCAATCTTTAGGAAGGTTGGGATTGATTTTGAGGGTGAGCTTTCTTTACATTTGAGATACACAGATACATATGAGGAGAAAACATTCACTAGGATGGGCTATCGAAAGCTGAATGACAGATGGATCAAGAAAGCTTCAGGATAGGAGCAGCCATCGACCTAAGATGGAGCTGGACCTAGTCAGACCGTAGATGTTCCTTCGACACAGCCTCCGACTGAGTCAGCTGCAGACCCATTCACCACTCCTCCAGATCGATCAGCTAGAGTTCATTCTCCACCAGCTTAGATTGATGATGATTAGGCAGCCCGGATCATCCACTCTATTTTAGATGGACTGAGACCATAGATGGAGGAGATCCAGACTGAGATAGCCAGACTAGCATCTGAGGTTAGGCATCTAACTCTGCTTATGGAGCAGAGAGAGAGGTCTAATATATCTTCAGATATAATCACATCACTTTTAGCTTCTATGGAATAGCTGATAGATATCCTGAGGACCCATGCTCCATCAGGATCGATAGCAGTAGCGACTACAATAGTAGCATCAATAGCAGCAGAGGCAGTAGAAGCAGAGGTAGCAACAGTAGTGGTTGAGGCAGCAGTATTAGTAGCAACTACTGAGATAGTTGAGGCAGAGCCAAACATTTTCTTTATCTTACCTCCCATTTCTGAGCCTCCTTCCAGTGCACCCGATCAGCCACCTACCACACAGCCTCCTCCTAGACTGCTTAGAATATATTTTCGAGCTAGAAGATCATCCACTCTCACCAGGAGTAGGAGAGTGACTAGAGCCAGCTCCTTCACCATACTAGATGTCCCATTTGACTGATCTACTAGGATCTAAGTTAGCTTATATAGGTCTTAGTCTATATCTATATGGTGTATTAGGATTTTGTCATGGTATTAGGATTTAGACATGACATGTTGTCCATATCATCTTGTTATTGATGAAACTTTACCTTAGCATCTTGTTTATATTGTATGAAAGTACTTGTACTACTTGAATATCTTTTTGTATGCAATACATACTCCTATGAACTATATTTTTTTTTTATATATGTATAGATGTTTTTTTTTATATCCTTTTTTTCTTGATATTCATTCTTTGATGATTACAAAAAGAGAGAGAAAAATTTAAGCATAAAGAAAGGAGGAGCACATAAAAATGAAGAAGAAAAAGATAAGCATAAAGAAAGGGAAAGCACACAAAAATGAAGGAGAAAAAGATGAGCGTAAAGAAAAGAAAAGGACATACACAAAGATGAAAAAAAGAGATAAGTATAAAGTTATATACTTTAAAAATAATAAGAAAAATGAAATAAAGGCAACAACTGACTTATATTTTAAAGATAGGGGGAGGACATACACAAGTGACTTATATTTTAAAAAGAATTCTGAAAATGTGATATATACTTTAACATTCCAAAAATTTGGTACAAAATGGCACATCAATGGCACACTAATGGCACATTAATGACACATACCATAAAACTCTAAAATTTCTTAATTGATGGTATATTCTACTTTTAACAAATAGAAAGAGGGAGGATCCTTGAAATCAAAATAATAAATCACTAGAAAATGGATGAACTTCTATATAATCTAAATTTGCATTAGTTATAGATACGAAATGATACTTTCTTCATGATTAATGCTTTCTGAATTTACAAATGTTATGTATGAATTCAAAGATTTTGTCATCATCAAAAAAGAGGAGAATATTGACCCTAAGTATGAATTTGATGAATAATAAAATATTTGAGTTGATTTTTGGTACTAACAATTCGATTGAAATAATTAAAATAAAGTTTAGAAAGATAGGAACCCATTTTAATGATGCTCCATGTTTGATTGAAAGGACTAAGAAAGATGAGCAAAAAGAGATTAAGCCAAACATTATCAAAGAGTATTGAGTCATGAACCAACTCCAAGAAAGTTTAAAGATAAATTTGGCACGATTTCAACATTTGGCATAGATCAGGAGTCGACTTAGGAGCCGACTCATAGGCTCAGACAGGCACTAGGCTCAAAATAGAAGACTTTAATTAGTATGAACTCTGTCACAGGAGTCAACCAGGAGTTGACTCAAGAAAAGCAAGAGCCAACTCATATATGAGAAAAGGCACCGGTCCAAGAATAGAATACCAAATTTTTTATCCTACGACTAGAGTCAACTCACGAAGTCCAAGAGTCGACTCCGGTATGCAGAACTGGTACGGAATAGAAATATAGAGAGTCAGAATTTTTCATCCTATAGCTGGAGTCGACTTAAGGCTTTGGAGAGTCGACTCTTGAGTTTTTGACAGCCCCAATGGCTAGTTTTTAGAACTATCCAAATTTTATTTTGGATACTCTAAATGGCTTTTTATAATGTTTCAACAACTACAAACTAATTTTTGGAGTTTCTAACTTGGATTAGAAGACTTCTAAGATCAGATTAAGGCCTAAAAACTTAAGATATAAAAGTAAGAAAGTAAAAAATATCAGCAACTTTTCAAAAATCTGTATGTAGTCCAAATAGTGAGCCTTAAAGAGCCTTCATTGTTGTTCAACCACTCAACCAGCTGTGCAATCAAGGCATTCTCAAGTGAAGGGAGTATTCATTGCTAAAACCCTCCAACAACTCATCTTGTGCATTAAAGCCTCAAATCTACTCTTCAAAAAGAGTTTGCTTTTGTTTTAAATTTCTACATCTTGAAATCTTTGTATTTCAAGTTTCAAAGGGATGAAACTTGGGGGATAGGCTCATTCAAGCCCTGAATTAGATTTGTATATACTTAAGAATGGCTTGGGGTTAGGTTTTAATTGGTTAGCCCACAAAAGCAACTAGATTTAGATTGTGAGCCTGGTGAAAATAATCTTGCTGTAATTTTGGAGATTATAATAAAATTCTCAAGTAGAGTGCTTGAAGAGTGGACGTAGGTATTGGGTTTAATACCAAACCACTATAAAAACCTTGAGCTTTTATGTGTGTGATTTCTTCTTTCAGTTATTTTTATTTTCTACATATCTAAATTACCATAATTTTAGCATATCTATATTTAAGTTCTACACATATACTTAGCAATACAAAAATTTTTGAAAAACCCAATTCACCCCCTCCCCCCCCCCCTTTTGGGTTGCTCTTCTGGGCAACAATTATTAATCAGGATGATAACATTTGTGGAGTATAGATCGTTGTATGCCATATAAGTTGATTGTCCTCTTAATCAAAGAGTGTGGAGTCATTGGTATGGCATACAGGTAAGATATAAGGGTACATCATCACTGAATGTGATCAACTCTAGAGTATTATGCTGTCAAAAATTGCTCTGATGGGATATGGATATAAGTGTCCCTTAGACCTGAGATTACCATGGTTGCTTGCAAGAAACTCACTATGCTTTGGTATCAAACTATTTGAATTTTTAATTTAGTAATAGAAGATTTCTAGGCATAGTCAAGTACTTGAGATGTTGGTGAGTGATCAAGATAAGATTGACCACTCTAAGAGATTGGAGAAAATGCATCTCTGTATTTCAATTTAGCAAAAATCTTGGCCAGCGTAATCCATGAGATGGATTTGATATTTCAAAATATGATGCAGATAACCTAATCAGGATTGATAATTAAACTCTGAGTCATCCTATGAGCGTTAAGATCAAGGGGATGAATTATACGAAACTATATCCATATGGGTTCTAAGAGCATTGCTTTATACATTCGACCTATCCGACCATCGGATATCATTGCTAGATGGTCACTTTAATTGGTATAAAAATTTATTTCTATACTATCAACCTAGGTTCAAACCTATGGGGTTACACACATTAAAGATCTCGATCTGATTGGATGGTTGATCAATGATTTAGAATCATTCTTAGGTCAAACAATCAATACGATTGATGTTTGACCTAGTGCAAGTATTGCAGGAAGATTGATTAGCAATTGAATTACTAATTAGCTTAATTTGATTAAATCAGAGAGCTAAAATTAAGTCTAGTTAAATATAATTTAATTAAATTTAGTTTGGGCTTGATTGGATCAAGTTCAATTGGTTTATTGGAAGAGCCAATTGCAAGAAAAAATAAGTCCCTATTCCATTAAGACTTGTATCCACCCAATTTTTAATTTGATGAGAAATTAAATTAGATGCAAATTTAATTTAATTTAATTTAATTAGGCTCTTAGTTGGACTAAGACCTTATCTAATTAGGTTGCATTAATTTTGATTTTATTGGGTTCAAAAACCATGTTTGACCAAATCAAAATTGGAAGTCCAAGTGTGACTAGGACTTCCCTTCCTTGTGCCATCTTATTCCCAATGCCCCACACCCCTTTCTCTTGATGTTTTTGCATGAAATGCCTCATGTCCCAGAGTCTCATGCGTGCCCCCTTGCTTCCCATATCTTTTTGATAGGAATGCGATATTGTCGTTAAAACACCATGTTTATCGGTTTAATCCAACTTCTTAAAATAATTAAACATGCATAGATAGTAGTGAGTCGGGTCGAATCCACAGAAAAGATAGTATTTTTAGATTTAAAATCTTTAATTTTTTTTTAAAAGAAAAAAAAAATTTAAAATAGATTTTAAAGTCAAAAATTAAAATTATGAAGTGAAAATTAAATTATGCAGAAAAGTAAACTTGGTACTAAGATCTACTAGTTAGATCTTAGCATCTACTTACAGGAAAATAAAAGGTAATAATTAAAATATAAAAATTAAATTATAATAAAAATAAAGAGCATAAAATTAAAGAACATAAAAATAAATATTGTATTAATTAAAATTTTATAATTTAAATATATAAAAAGAAGAAAATAAATAAACGGATCTCTAATCTTGGATCGACATTGGCAGAAAGATGGTGTAGAAGTCCAGCTCTTCTTCTCAACATCCGTTGCTTTGAAGTAGCCTTTAACCCATAGCCTAGCTTCGCCTTGTACCAAAGCTTCACCTTGATTGAAGATGTTGATTTCTGAAGGTCTGAGGCCTTTTTATAGAGCTAGGGAGGCTAGATATTTTTTTTGGAGGCAATGTGGGACTAAGGGTTATTTTAATCATGAAAATAGGAAGAAATCTGAGTAAAATTTGGATTAAAATAGCCCTTATTGAGTTCTTTTAATTCTGGCCATTGGATGGTGATCCGATGCTTCAAAAAATACCAAAAATGGACGTGTAATGGCCTGGATCAAGTTGGATTAATTTCTGACCATTGGATCGTGCTTGATGGAGGAATTTAGGCCATTGATCACGCACTTCGGGAGTCTTGATCATCGTCGGGAGTGTTCTGGACCATCGGATCATCTCCTGGATTGAGCGCTGTCGTTCGATGGTGATCCGGGTGAAATCAGAAACCAAATTAGAGTTGGAATAAACCCTGACCATCTGATCTTGACCGCAAACAATCACAGCCATCCGATCGTGCAATTAATATTCCCATGGACTGCATAGACCGACCGCACCACACACTGTAGCCAATCAGCACTCTTGTCGCTGAGTGAAAAGACCAAAATACCCGATGAGCCATGATAAATTTTTGTAGACCCTTTAAGGGTCTTGGTCCACCACGTGTCGCTCTGTGATTCATCGGTTGCTGCTGAGCTGGCGGTGTATGCCTAGATCGTGGATTGACTAATGGCTTCAATGGTTGAGTCGGCTTTAATGGCTTGGCTTGACTTGTTGGTTTGGCTTATGGAGCCGACTGAGCCATTTTCCTTTTTTATTTAATTTTTATTTATTTTATTTTTTTAAAAATTCATATCTTTTCTGTTTTAGCTTCATTTTATCCAAAATTTATTTTATTGTGATCAAAAGAATGAGCTCTTTCCATTGGTAATAAAATTTTATTTTTTAATTTTTATTATATTTTAATTAATTTTTTAATTAATAAAAATATGAATTTCTTAAAAATTATATATAAATTGATTAATAATTTTTAAAAATTAATATAAATTAATTAATAAATTAATACTTTTATTGATAAATTTATGGTACTTATCACACCCTCCAACTTAAGTTTTGCTCATCCTCGAGTAAAGAAAGAATTTAGTTTTAAATACCTTTTAACTTTAGAATTTTGAATTTTACTTAAGCAGTTTTCAAAATAACCATTGATATTCAATAGAGCTTAAATGAGACATATCATTGGAGTATTAATACTTATCAATAGAAAAATTATGTAAAGAACATTAAATTTTTCTAAAATTTTTTCTAAATTATCCTATTTTTATCTCTGATTTGTCTAAACTTTCATATAGGCAAGTGTATTGCTATTTTTGCTCTTCATTTATTGATTTTTATTGTTATATTATCCACTTTTTGATGCGAATATCATTGCTTACTTAGGCAATGGGATCCGGTTACTTGGTGGAAAACTAATATAAATTTTTTAATGTTGTACCACTATTAAGTGTCTTAACTTCTTAAGCTTTCTATTTGATCCATGTAGCGAGTGTTGGGCTAATGACTCTCAAATCAGTTGGCTTTAGGGCACTAGGTATAGAATACCCCTCAGACTTATTAGTTCGAATCAAACAGGCTACGAGTTAAGACTAGCTTTACAACGAGCTTCTTTGTCCTTCCCATCTTTTCACCTGAAACTCAATGCTTGCTTAGGCAAAGAGGCCCAGTTACTCAGTGAGAAGTACTTAAAAACTATTTTATTAAAATAAATTTTTTATATGAAAAAATATATAGTTACCCTACACAAGCCTATAAAAAGTAGACTTTTCTTTGATGCTAATAGAAATAATTAGAAATGCTCCAAAGAAAAACTTTTTATGTTCTAAACTTAACTCTTTATTGAATTTTTTTAAAACTTGATTTCTTAATATCTCATAGATTCTCTGGTTTGTGTATCAATTTTTTTTAAAAGAATGCTTAGTTTAATTCGATTATTAAGCATAATCAGGTGTCTAAATACTAAATACTAACTTTTTTGAGGACTTAAAATTTTAAATTTTTTTATTTTTCTCCCCTCCAACTTAATCGACATTATCCTCAATGGAGAAGAAAAAATAAAGGATGTAATAAAGAACATGGAAGAATACACCTAACTCAGTATATTTTTGGTCTAGCACATGCCTTTGAAAATTTGAGCTCTCCCTCCAACTTATTCAAATTATTCTAAAAAGAAAATAAACTAAAATGATAAATTAGATAAAAACTAAATATTGAGTTGCCTTCCAATACGCGCTAAGTTTACCATCTTCAGCCAGACACAATGCAGCTTACTATCCTATATCGAATATTGAATTGACAAATTCCAATGGTTTTGGATTGCCAATCTCAGAAAATTGATTTATAATCCCATTATTGATATATTCATTGTTAATTAAGAAAATATAATTTGTAATCCTATTCTCAGATCCATGTTTATTAAGAATTTCTCCTATTTGTTCTTCTAAAATGCTCATGAATTGAGTTTTTGTGTTAGGAGTTAAGTTTGATTCAATGGGCGTTGGAAGGGTGACTAAAGACGATTTTAATTCTGGAAGTAAATTAATATGATCTTGTTTAAATAACTCCATTGACATTTTAATCAAAAACTTGATAGGAATGCGATGTTATCGTTAAGACACCAAATTTATCAGTTTAATCTGACTTCTTAAAATAATTAAAAATACATAGATAGCAGTGAGTCAGATCGAATCCATAGGAAAGGTACTATTTTTAGATTTAAAATCTTTAATTTCTTTTAAAAGAAAGAAAATTTAAAAATAGATTTTGAAGTCAAAAATTAAAATTACAAAGTAAAAATTAAATTATGCAGAAAAGTAAACTTGGTACTAAGATCTACTAGTTAGATCTTAGCATCTACTTGCAGAAAAATAAAAGATAATAATTAAAATATAAAAATTAAATTATAATAAAAATAAAGAGCATAAAATTAAAGAATATAAAAATAAATATTATATTAATTAAAATTTTATAATTTAAATACATAAAAAGAAGAAAATAAAATAAACTGATCTCTAATCTTGGATCGACATTGGCAGAAAGATGGTGTAGAAGTCCAGCTCTTCTTCTCAACATCCGTTGCTTTGAAGCAGCCTTTAACTCATAGCCTAGCTTCGCCTTGTACCAAAGCTTCACCTTGATTGAAGATGTTGATTTCTGAAGGTCTGGGGCCTTTTTATAGAGCTTGGGAGGCCAGATATTTTTTTTGGAGGCAATGTGGGACTAAGGGTTGTTTTAATCATGAAAATAGGAAGAAATCTAAGTAAAATTTGGATTAAAATAGCCCTTATTGAGTTTTTTTAATTCTGGCCATTGGATGGTGATCCGATACTTCAAAAAATACCAAAAATGGACGTGTAATGGCCCGGATCAAGTCAGATTAATTTCTGACCATTGGATCGCGCTTGATGGAGGAATTTAGGCCATTGATCATGCGCTTCGAGAGTCTTGATCATCGTCGGGAGTGTTCTGGACCGTCGGATCATCTTCTAGATCGAGCGCTGTCGTCCGATGGTGATCCGGGTGAAATCAAAAATCAAATCAGAGTTGGAATAAATCCTGACCGTCCGATCTTGACCGCAAGCAACCACAGCCGTCCGATCATGCAATTACTATTCCCATGGACAGTGTGGACTGGCCGCACCACACATCGCAGTCAATCAGTGCTCTTATCGTAGAGTGAAAAGACCAAAATACCCTATGAGCCACGATAAATTTCTGTAGACCCTTTAGGGTCTAGGTCCACCACGTGTCGCTCTGTGATTCGTCCATTGCTGCTGAGCTGGCGGTCTATGCCTAGATCATGAACCGACTAGTGGCTTCAATGGCTAAGTCGGCTTTGATGGCTTGGCTTGACTTTTTGGCTTGGCTTACGGAGCCGATTGAGCCATTTTCTTTTTTTATTTAATTTTTATTTATTTTATTTCTTTAAAAATTTATATCTTTTTTGTTTTAGCTTCATTTTACTTAAAATTTATTTTGTTATGATTTAAAAAAATAAGCCCTTTCCATTAATAATAAAATTTTATTTTTTAGTTTTTATTATTTTTTTAATTAATTTTTTAATTAATAAAAATATGAATTTCTCAAAAATTATATATAAATTGATTAATAATTCTTAAAAATTAATATAAATTAATTAATAAATTAATACTTTTATTGATGAATTTATGGTACTTATCACACCCTCCAGCTTAAGTTTTGCTCGTCCTCGAGTAAAGAAAGAATTTAGTTTTAAATACCTTTTAACTTTAGAGTTTTGAATTTTATCTAAGTAGTTTTCAAAATGGCCATTGATATTCAGTAAAGCTTAAATGAGATATATCATTGGGGTATTAATACTTATCAATGGAAAAATTAAGTAAAGAATATTAAATTTTTTTATAACTTTTTCTAAATTATCCCACCTTTATCTCTGATTTGTCTAAACTTTCATATAGACAAGTGTATTGGTACTTCCGCCCTTCATTTATTGATTTTTATTTTTACATTGCCCACTTTTTGATGCGAATATCATTGCTTACTTAGGCAACGGGATCCGGTTACTTGGTGTGAAACCAATATTTTTTTTTCTTTTAACATTGTACCACTATTGAGTGTCTTAACTTCTTAAGCTTTCTATTTGATCCATGTAGCGAGTCTTGGGCCAATGACTCCCAAATCAATTGGCTTTAGGGCACTAGATATAGAATACCTCTCGAACTTACTAGCTCGAATCAAACAGGCTACAAGTTAAGACTAGCTTTATAACGAGCTTCTTTGTCCTTCCCACCTTTTGATGTGAAACTCAATGCTTGCTTAGGCAAAGAGGCCCGGTTACTCAGTGAGAAGTACTTGGAAACTATTTTATTAAAATATTTTTTTTATATGAAGAAACATATAGTTATCCTACACAAGCCTATAAAAAGTAGACTTTTCTTTGATGCTAGTAGAAATAATTAAAAATGCTCCAAAGAAAAAAATTTTATGTTCTAAACTTAACTCTTTATTGAATTTTCTTAATACTTGATTCCTCAATATCTCATAGATTCTTTGGTCTGTGTATCAATTTTTTTTAAAGAAATGCTTAGTTTAATTCGATTCTTAAGCATAATCAGATGTCTAAATACTAAATACTAACTTTTTCTAGAACTTAAAATTTTAAAATTTTTATTTTTCTTCCCCTAACTTAATCGACATTATCCTCAATAGAAAAAAAAAATAAAGAATGTAATAAAGAATATGGAAGAATACACCTAACTCAGTATATTTTTGGTCCAGCATATGTCTTTAAAAATTTGAGCTCTCCCTCTAACTTATTCAAATTATCCTAAAAAGAAAATAAACTAAAAAGATAAATTAGATAAAAACTAAATATTAGGTTACCTTCCAACAAGCGCTAAGTTTACCATCTTCAGCTAGATACAATGCAGCTTACTATCCTGTGTCGAATATTGGATTGACAAATTTCAATGGTTTTGGATTGCCAATCTTAGAAAGTTGATTTATAATCCCATTATTGATATATTGATTGTTAATTAGGGAAATATAATTTATAATCCCATTCTCAGACCCATGTTTATTAAGAATTTCTCCTATTTGTTCTTCTAAAATTCTCATGAATTGAGTTTTTGTGTTAGGAGTTAAGTTTGATTCAATGGATAGTGGAAGGGTGACTAAAGATGATTTTAATTCTGAAGGTAAATTAATATGATCTTGTTTAATAACTCCATTGACATATTATTACATGTCCCTTGATTTTTGTAAGAAGAACCGGCTTCTTGGGTTGAAGGAAATAGGACATTAGGTTTATAAGTCTTGGGTGAATTATCTATTCTCTTTTTTTCTATGTCTATCTTATTTAAACTGAAACTAGCATCAGTACTAATTCTTGGCTCGGGTTCTTCTATGTGGTTAGTCTCAGTACTAACCGGTTTCTCTAAATTTTTATTTTGGCTAGCATCAGTACTAGCCTCTCTCACCTGATCTTGGTATGGATCCATAAGAATTCTATAGCTTTTAAGTTTAGGAATTACTTTGGCATTCTCTAATTAGGGATTCTTAAGTGAGACATTAAATTGATAACTTGGTCCAGGTGGTTGGTGGATATTAGGTGGATTATTTAAAATTGGTAGGTTTGGTAGTTTTTCTAGTTCTCTCCTCATGTTAGACTCAACTAATTATCCTATTTGAGCTTCTAGCTTGGCGATAGATTGTTGTTGAGTTAGAATCAATTATTGAAGTTGGTTAAATCTATCGTCAGCTAAATTGGTCTGTTGAGAAGGTGGGTATGAGGGATGATTGTAATATGATGGTTGGGTAAACTGACTAGGCTGACCATTATTATAGGCATAATTTTGGTACTGAGATCTATTTTGATAATTTTGTATAGATAAAATTTGGGTCTGAGCCTAAGTCTATTGGGATGTCCAAGAAAAATTATAGTTACTCCAATGTCGGTTATATAAATTTAAAAATGGATCATTAATTGGCTTGGAGTAGCCTTGAGCAACTTGTTTTTGGATAAAAGGTGAAAATTGTGCAGCCGTAGGATATTCACTCATATTATGGGTTGGGCTAGCACTGATTGAATAAATCTCCTGATAATTAGAAGATGATGTGAATTGTGCAGAAGATTGTTGACCTAGGATTAGGAGTTAATCTATTTTCCGAGCAAGAAGGTCAACTTTATCTAATTTTTGGACTATTAGATTTAGATTAGCAATTTGATTATTATGGTTGGGTTCAACTAGATCAGGTAAAGTAATTTTCTACCGTATATGTATTAGTGCAACCCTAACGTATTGTTCAAAAAAATTTTAGAATTTTTTTATATTTTTTATTATTTTATTATATTAAAAATTAATTATTTTATTTATTAATTTAATTTAATTTAATTATTATTTTTAATATTTTTTTAGTTAGTTAAATTTAATTTTTATTTTATTTTATTTTTTAGAGGAGAAAGAAGAGTTCTAAAGAAGAGGTCCTAAGGAGTCCTAGAACTAAGAAGAGAGAAAAGAATTAAGTTTAATTAGGTTTGATGTTGGTTAGCAATCAAGTTAATCAATCAATTCTGACTAAGGGTTATCCTAGATCTAAACTGCTCCTAACTGCCATGGTCACATTCAAGCCCTCCAAGTGTAGGATTAACCAATCAACTGGCCAAGTAAGTGTAAGATCGGTGGGAGTCCCCCCGTTGATTGCCTTAGATATCAATTATGCTTGGCTAGATAAGCTAATGGAACCAATTAGAAATCACTTTCCTTCAAGCCCAGTCGTCCCTAAACCACTTTTCTAGATACCAGTCAAATTGACTTATCCTAATCCGGTTCAACTCTTAGGGTTTCTTGTCCTATTGAGCTCGAGTTCCTAGGGTTGATGTCTAATTGATTTTAAGAGTTAAGGTTTAGATCAATGTAGGATGCTGGTTGGTTATTTCTGGGCTAAGGAAGGGTGATCAAATTCCCACCTTATCTTGTTTACTTAGGTTGTGCCCTTAATTTGGTTTAATATGAATATGCACAAAAAATTTTTAATCAAAGGGTTCTATGCAATTTAAACTAGATGCATGCAACTAATTGAATTTTGAAAGGCTTATCTTACCTCCAATAATCACCAAAAAATAAAATAAAATAAAATAAAATAAATAAAAATAAAAATAAAACTAATATGATGCATGCTCTAAATAGTTAGGGTTTCTAATCTTATCATGAGATTTTTAATTAGATTTAAGTGGATATATTTTTTTTAAAAATTTAATTTTAAAATAAAATAAAAAAATAAATAAATAAAAAGGACTAGGGTTAGGATTGATCTCACCAAGCAAAACTTCTGGTTCTTTTTATTCTTTAATCTCTTTTTTCTACAAAATAATAAAAAAAATTAGCAAGCAATATTTATAAGAAGATAAAAATTTTATTTATAATTTATTTATAGAAAAATAAAAGAGATCAAAAATTTAATGTCCGTGCCTTCTCCGGTAATGGTGCCAAAAACTTGATAGGAATGCGATGTTGTCGTTAAGACACCGTGTTTATCAGTTTAATCCGACTTCTTAAAATAATTAAAAATGTATAGATAGCAGTAAGTCGGGACGAATCTACAACGAAGGTAGTGTTTTTAGATTTAAAATCTTTGATTTTTTTTTAAAAGAAAAAAAAATTAAAAATAGATTTTGAAGTCGAAAATTAAAATTGCAAAGTGAAAATTAAATTATGCAGAAAAGTAAACTTGGTACTAAGATCTACTAGTTAGATCTTAGCATCTACTTGTAGAAAAATAAAAAGTAATAATTAAAATATAAAAATTAAATTATAATAAAAATAAAGAGCATAAAATTAAAGAACATAAAAATAAATATTATATTAATTAAAATTTTATAATTTAAATACATAAAAAGAAGAAATTAAAATAAACTGATCTCTAATCTTGAATCGATATTGGTAGAAAGATGGTGTAGAAGCCCAGCTCTTCTTCTCGGCACCCATTGCTTTGAAGCAGCCTTTAACCCATAGCCTGGCTTTGCCCTGTACCAAAGTTTCATCTTGATCGAAGATGTTGATTTCTGAAGGTCTGGGTCCTTTTTATAGAGCTAAGGAGGCTAGATATTTTTTTTAGAGGCAATGTGGGACTAAGGGTTGTTTTAATCATAAAAATAGGAAGAAATCCTATTGAAATTTGGATTAAAATAGCCCTTATTGAGTTCTTCTAATTCTGGCCATTGGATGGTGATCCGATGCTTCAAAAAATACCAAAAATGGACGTATAATGGTCCAGATCAAGTTGGATTAATTTCTGACCGTTGGATCACGCTTGATGGAGGAATTTAGGCCATTGATCACACACTTCGAGAGTCCTGATCACCATTGGGAGTGTTTTGGATCGTCGGATCATCCCCTGGATCGAGCGCTGCCGTCCGATGGTGATCTGGGTGAAATCAGAAACCAAATCAGAGTTGGAATAAATCCTGACCATCCAATCTTGACCGCAAGCAACCACAGCCGCTTGATCGTGCAATTACTATTCCCATGGACCATGTGGACCAGCCGCACCACACACTACAACCAATCAGCGCTCTTGTCATTGAGTGAAAAGACCAAAATACCCTATGAGCCGCGATAAATTTCTATAGACCCTTTAAGGGTCTAGGTCCGCCACGTATCGCTCTGTGATTCGTTGGTTGCTGCTGAGCTGGCGGTCTACGCCTGGATCGTGGACCGACTGATGGCTTCAATGGCTGAGTTGGCTTTGATGGCTTGACTTGACTTGTTGGCTTGGCTCACGGAGTCGGCTGAGCCATTTTTTTTTATTTAATTTTTATTTATTTTATTTCTTTAAAAATTTATATCTTTTCTATTTTAGCTCTGTTTTACTCAAAATTTATTTTGTTATGATCAAAAGAATGAGCTCTTTCCATTGATAATAAAATTTTATTTTTTAATTTTTATTTTTTTAATTAATTTTTTAATTAATAAAAATATGAATTTCTTAAAAATTATATATAAATTGATTAATAATTCTTAAAAATTAATATGAATTAATTAATAAATTAATATTTTTATTGGTGAATTTATGGTCCTTATCACTTTCTTACATGGTTAGTGGTTCTAGACCAAGTCAAACTAGGAAGTATGTTTTGATTTCAAATATTTCTATGAGATAGAATTTTAAAAAAGCAAAACCTCTTCCTTTTGTGTCGCCAACCCACCCAGATTTTTTTGGGATTTTCATGGGAAATTGGGGAGGTTTTCTGTGCAAAAATCAGGTGGTCCACAGCTGCAAAAAGAAAGAGGGCTTCCAAGAGTTGGATGCCCCTTGTCTTGCCCTTTTGGACAATCCTTGCTAGGTATTTGATCTAGACAAGGAGTCTATCCTATCTCTCTATACAAGAAGACTTTGGGCTTGATATTTTTAAAGGTTATTGACCTGAGAGAGAGCTATTGGGGCATGGAAAAAGTTGGGCACAGAGAGCCTTGGGCGTGGGATTTTGTAGAGACACCAATCAAGGTGTCTTGGTGAGAGAACCAAAAAAGATGAAAGAGTTCTTCTTCTATGGTTTTGTTGATCTTCCTCTTCCTCTTATTTTTTGAGTTTTAGAGGAGTGTTTCTCTTCCCAAATCCTCTTTCTCATCTTGTGATTATTGGAGGATCCAATATTTGAAGAAGAAGGATCCAGATCAGCCATCAAAGAAGGTTCAGTACAGTATTAGCATACTATGCTGATTTTCTATCATCAAACTTTGGATCTTGCATCGAGGCCTTGTGTGGATAATCTATAGAGACTGGATATGTGTGCAGCTCAGAGTGACAATCTCAGCCTCGGATTAGCAAGTTATAGAATGCAACTTGCAAAGGTAAAGATGATACGATTTCTTTTTTGTTATCTAGATTTGATCTAGTACTGTTTTGATGTTGATTTGATCAACATCATCCTTTCTTGATTTTATTTTCAGATTTAATAGTATGCTTAAATCATGTGATAGGATCCTAAATCTAGGGCTATTTCATGTTTTATTATAAATTAATATGATTAGTTCATCTTTTCTGTTGTATGTTTTTGAAAAAGTTTCAACATCTGATTATGAAATCCTAAATCTGTTTCCTTCAGGAGCATGCAACATCTCTGAAGAGAAACCCTTCTCCATGTGGTTCACCCTCTTGTGTATGAAAAATACCAAGAGTTCTTTGAGAAAAAAATCCAGAGAGTGAGAGGCACAGGGTTCTAGGTGAGTGCTGTCCTAAAGTTTTAGCCCAGGATTCGGGAAGAGATTTTATGAGTTCTAAGTGCCAGAAATTAACAAAATTTTTAGGAGAGCCTCCTTTACCTCTCTCTTACCTCTACTAGTGATCCAAAGCATCCAAAGAGCCTATGAAGGGAGATCAAAGTAGTTCAATCAAAATCAACCATCGATGCTTCCAGCATCGAGCTAATACTCGAGAGGCACTGATCGGGACCAAGGCCTCGTATGGACAATACGAAGGCCAAACGACCTATGTGGCTGCATCCTGATGAGTGGACCTTTCCGATGGTGATTAGATAGCAGTATTCGACTACCCACTCAGGTATCATATTCTGAACACATAGTAGTAATAGTAAAATAGTTTTACTACTAGTATTTAGTTTTTCAAACTTAAAAAGCATGTTTATCACATTTAGATCCTCAATAGTATAGGATTTTTTATTTGATCAATAGCTCTCAAATTAATTAGACTAATTTTTATTTCACTACATTATATTATTTTTTTAAAAAATTTTTTAAAAGTAGAGCTAGAAATCCTGTACTTCATAAATCCATTTCATCCACGTCAGGATGAGGTCTACCTTCTATTTCTGATGTGATTAACCTTCTATTTAAGAATCGAAGGCCTTCACCCTCATTAAGATGAGGTTAACTATCTATTTAAGAATCGAAGGCCTTCATCCTCATTAGGATGATGTTAACCTTCTATTTAAGAATCAGAGACCTTCGTATCCCTCTTAAGGGTCTTCACTCACATCAAGATGAGGTCTATCTCTTGTTTAAGAATCGGAGGTCTTCACCCTCACTAAGATGAGGTTAACCTCTTGTTTAAGAATCAAAGGCCTTCAAGATGGCTTTCATCCTTGTTAGGATGAAATCCATCTCGTATTCCTAGAAAGGTTGTCGGGACACAAAAGGACCGTTCAGTGGGCCTCTTACTATGGACCGTTGAAAGGGCCTCTCCCCATGAGCATAAAAGGACTATTGCAGGAGTCTCTCTCCAAGGGCACAGATGATCTTTATCCTCATTAAGATAAGATTAACCTCCTATTTAAGAATTGAAGACTTTCATTTCTCTCATAAAGATCTTCATCCATGTCAGGATGAGGTCCACCTTTTATTCCTGACGTATTTAACCTTATGTTTAAGAACTAGAGGCTTTCTATTTTATTTAAGAATGAAGTTTAGTTAAATAATTTCCTACCATAACTCAATTTGCAGATAGAAGTGTTAAAATAAGAAACCTTTTATTAAAATGAGGTAATTGATAACACATTTGTAGGTTTTTGAAATTTTAGGATCGTAGGAGTGTAGCTCCTTCATGTTTCTTTATGTAGTAAGTTCCTAGTCGAATGACTTTCTCGACTTCATAAGGTTCTTTCCAATTCAAAGCTAGCTTATCTTGATTTTGGGGTTGAGAAATCTCTGCTTGACATAGTACCAGATCTCCAGCCTTGAATGTTTTGCTCCTAACTTTGAAATTTTAATGTCGAGCTACTTTCTACCTGTAAGCTGCCATCCAAATTTAGGCTTTCTCTTACTTTTCTTCTAGTAGATTAAGATTTGTCCTAAGATCCTACAAATTGCTTTGTTCATCAAAACTTTCAACTCGTGCTGAGGAAAGTCCAAGTTCAATAGAAATGACTGCCTAAGTTTCAAAGACTAGAGCAAATTAAGTTTTTCCAGTAGGCAACCTCTGGCTAGATCTATAAGCCTAGAGTACATGATAAAGTTAGTCCATCTATGTTCCTTTCGCCTGCTTAAGTCTTGCTTTTATTTCTTATAGTAGAGTCTTGTTGGTTACCACGGTTTGGCCATTCGCTTGAGGATAAGCCACAGATATAAAATGATGAAAAATATTTAAGTCCTTACAGAATTTAGCAAACTTTCTTCTTATAAACTGGTATCCATTATCAGTAATCAGAGTTCATGGTAAGCTGAACCTACATACTATTGACTTTCAGACAAAGTCCTGCACTTTAGTTTTAGTAATTTTTACCTGAGATTCGATCTCAACCCACTTAGTAAAGTAGTCCACCACTACCAGGAGAAATTTTTGCTATCCAAATACTATGAAAAAGGATCTAAGTATATCCATTCCCTATTATGCAAATGGTCAAGGAGCGCTTAAGGGTGTGAGCTGGGAAGCTGGCTGTCTTTGAACAATAGCATTTCTTTGGCATCGATCGCATTTTCTTACATGGTTAGTTGTATCTTGTTGCATGGTCGGCCAGTAATGTCCTTGATGGAGTAGCTTATAAGATAATGATCTAGCTCCAAGGTGGTTTTCGTATACTCCATGAATTTTTCTCAGTGCATAATTAGCTTTAGATGGTCAAAGGCATTTGAGAAGTGGCAAGAAATAAGATCTCTTATATAGCTTATTTTTATATAGGATATAGCGGGAGGCTTGATTTCTTAATTTTCGAGCTTTTTTAGAATCTCTAAAGAGGATTCCATCATAAAGATATTGAACCAGCGGGTCGATCCAGCTGGACTCATGATCCACTTGCATTATTGCCTGGGATTCTTCTGAGCTTGAGTGCTGAAGAATTTCAAAGAAAACTTTCTTGGGCAATTCATTCAGAGCTAAAGTTGCCAACTTAGACAGAAGATCGACCCTAGAATTTTCTACCCTGAGAATCTACTAAATATCAAAATTGCTGAAGGTCAAAGTTAGGCATTTCACGTTATCCAAGTACTTTTTCATACTTTCCTCCTTGGCTTCATAGCTACTATTGACCTACCCCACCAATAATTACGAGTCACTATAGACCTTCACATGGTCTGTCCCCAATTCCTTGGCTACTCTTAATCCTATGATAAGAACCTCATATTCTACTCCATTATTAGTGGCAGAGAATTCAAAGCATAGTGCATATTTAGCAATAACTCTTTTTGAGTTGATAAGAATTAAACATGTGCCTGCTCCAGAAGCATTGGATGAGTCATTAACATATAAGGCCTAGAAATCTATAGGGAGGTCTACTTTTTCTTTAGGAGAGTTTAGCTGCAATCTAGATGTGCAGTCCTCTTGCTACTCAGATTCGGCTAGATCTGGAATAGTACATTCCACCATGAAATCGATCAATATTTGAGCTTTAATAGATGTCCGAGATTGAAACTTGATGTCAAATTTAGTAAGCTCAATCGCCCACTTTTCTATTCTTCCAAAAGTATCTAACCAATAAAGAACTACCTTTATTGGTTGGTCTGTAAGGATTGTTATTGCATGCCCTTG
The DNA here is from genome assembly GCA_006176705.1 of Cocos nucifera. Taxonomy (NCBI): domain Eukaryota; kingdom Viridiplantae; phylum Streptophyta; class Magnoliopsida; order Arecales; family Arecaceae; genus Cocos; species Cocos nucifera. The sequence goes on along the minus strand of QRFJ01005062.1, from coordinate 119,726 downwards.
AAAACAAGATCGAAGTTTTCTCGCTGCAATCAATAAAGCATAGGTTAGCTTTTTTAATTTGGTATACCTGATCTCTACATTTCTTGAAATCTGGCTTATGTAGTAGATCGACTTTTGAACTTTCACCTCTTTTTTGATTACGACAACTCCAATATCTATAGAAGATACTGCTAGGTACAAGAATAACTCTTCAGCAGGTTCGAGCTTGGCAAGGAGAGAAGATGAGCTGAGATAGTTCTTTAATTTCTCAAATACTTACTGACATTTTAGGATCTAATAGAAGTTCTTCAATTTCTGAAGCACCTAAAAGAAGGGCATGCAACGCTTTGCTGATCTTGAAATGAAGCAATTTAGAGTAGAGATCTTTCTTATTAGGCGTTAAACTTCTTTTATGGTCTTGGAAATAGTCATCTCTTGAATGGTCCTGATCTTCTCTAGATTTACCTCGATGCCATGCTCTGATACCATGAATCTCAAGAACTTTTCTGACGTCATCCTGAAAGTATATTTGGTTGGGTTCAGCTTCATTTTGTACTTCCAAAGTGTGTTAAATATCTCTTCTAGGTCGGTAATATGATTTCTTGAAGATCGACTTTTGATAAGCATGTCATCCATGTATACCTCCATATTATGGTCGATCTATTTCTTAAAGATCTTATTTACCAGGTATTGATAAGTTACACCTGCAATTTTTAAGTCCAAAAGGCATAATTATGTAACAATAAAGATCACAATCAGTAATAAAAATAGTTTTCTCCTTATCCTCATATACCATCTGGATTTGATTATAACCTAAGAAGGCATCCATGAAGGTGAGGAGCTCATGGCCCGAGGTTGCATCCACCAGCTGGTCGATTCTAGGTGGAGGGTAACTATCTTTCAAGTAGGATTTGTTCAGATTGGTGAAGTCTATGTATATCCTTCACTTACCATTTGTCTTCTTGAAAAAAACTACATTTGTGATCCAATCTAGGTAGGATACCTTCCAAATGAGCTGGTCCTTGAGGAGCTTGTTCACCTCATCCATGATTGCTTCTACCACTCGGGCACAAAGCTGTGCTTCTTTTGCTTCATAGGTTGACATTTATGGTCTACACCTAAGCAATGCTCTATTACCTCAGTATCTATCCCAGGCATGTCCGTAGGAACCTAGGCAAAGATATCAGCACTCCTTCATAGAAAGGTGATGATGAGCTGCCTTTTAATTTCTGCCTCCAAAATTGAATCAATCTAAATTGTATAGTCTTCATTCCATCATTTAAGGATACTGCAACTAGGTAGTTAATCGATTCTTACCGTTCTTCAGTCAGGTCATCAAGGGCATCAAGTCCATCCACTAGACAAAATTCTGGTTGCTTTCCTCCTTGTAGAGCAATTCTGTAATAATGATGTGCCAGAGCTTGGTCTCTTTTGACTTCTTTGACCCCATACTCCATTAAAAACTTCATCTTCAAATAGTATATTGATACCATAACTCAAAGTGCATTCAATCTAGATCGACTGAGAATTGCAATGTAAACAGAAGGAGCCTTCACCACCAAAAAAATGATCTAAGCTTTCAATTGCTTTGGATACCATCCTGCTACAACCGGTATGATGATTATTTCTTCAACCAATACAGCATCATCAGTGAACCCCACAAATGGAGAGCCTATTGCTCCCATGCGACTATTAGGTATAGACATTTTAGAGAAAGGATCATAAAATAAGATATCAGCAGAGCTTCTATTATCAATCAAGATATGACATACATCATAATTGGCAATATTTAAAGTTACTACAATGGTATCATTATACAAAAATTGAATCTCTTGTGCATCTTCTTTAGTGAAAATAATGAGCTCTTCAATTCTCCACTTCTTTGCTGGCTTTATCAATCCGCTAGACCCCTCTTGCCAATATCCTCCAGCAATTATGTTAATAATTTCAAGTGGGGGCCAATCATCTTATGGTTCTTCCCTCTGAGGTGGCTCTAGCTGTGGAAGAGCTTTTGGTCAATCATTCCTTCTCTTAGGCCAACATTGCAGAAACTAATCTAGTTGACCCCATCTGATCAACTTCTCAATTTTGTCTTAAAGCTGGATGCATTCCTCTATATCATGATCATGGTCACGATAATACAAGTAGTACTTATTCAGATTGTACTTGCTTGGATGAGACCATATCTTGTCCAGCCTTGAAAGTTGCTTCTTAATTTTCATCAGTACTTAAGTTTTTGGAGTGTTCAGAAAAAAATAGTTATGAAATCTTCTATGGGAAGGACTCCACCGCATCCTCCGATTCAGGCTCCTTAGTCGATGAGCTCGAGGTGGAGTTCGAGCTCATCTATGCTTAGGACTCCACCTCGAGCTCATCTGTGCTCAAGAGGGGTCCTAAAATTAGGTCAAGCTTCACTTGACTCTTCTTCAGATGCGGATTTGCTAGATTCTTCCACCTATCACTCTCTTGCGACCTCATCATCATGAAGCTTAAAAGCTTTCTTAGGTCTGGCATAATCCTTAGTCCGAGCCAACATGTCGACAAAGTTTTGGAGATACTTCTTCTCTAAGAAAAAAAGAAGATCATTCTTCAAAAGACCATCCTTCAGTATGGCCATAGTAATAGACTGATTCAAATTTTGGATCTCTAAAGCAGCAGTTTTAAAGTGGCTGACATAAGCTCGATGAACTTTCCTTTCTTTTATTTAATATTGATAAGAAAGTCCGAACCCCATCTCTGATGTCGGCTGCTAACAAAGTAAGCCACAAACTGATAGCTCAACTAATCAAAGGAGTAAATGGTATCTGATTTGAGGTCTGAGTATCAATTTCTTACAGCATCCTTCAAAGTGGAGGAAAATGGTTAGCACAAAATGATGTCTGGTATGCAATAGAGCAGCATTATAGTCTAAAGATCTTAAGGTGGTCGACAGGATCCAAGGTCCCATTGTAACTCTCAAATTAGGAGAGTTTAAAGTTTGGTGGGATGGGATTCTACATGATCTGGATGGTGAATGGGGGATCGATGCAGATGTCATCATTATGGACCGGGACAACATGGCAAAGTTTCTCGATCTGTCAATTCATCTACTAGAGTTTTTGATCGAGGACATCGTCTCGATCATGAATCTCAAAGGGCGGCTGGTTTAACGGGGGAAGAGACTTTCTGGGAGTGGAGTCATGCTCAGAGTAGGAGCTCTCTGCACTCTATTTTTTGTTTCCTAAATTCTCGGACTGGCTTCTCCATATGGGCTTTTTCCATACTAGATCTCGATATTTTGATGATGATCTTTCTAGTGGTGGTGGTGCCGGAGCTTGTTGCATGGCCTACACTGCTTCCATAAGATTTTTTATCCGCTATAGCAGCAGGTTGAGCTACTCCACATCCACTACTGTTGTTGGTGGAGGAGGTTAAGATTCTGGTGGTGGAACTAGAATGGGCTAGTCCGCTAGTTTTGGATTGGATCTAGTGGTAGAGATGGTGGATCTTTGGAAAAGAGCTTTCCTGGATGGCATCTTGCTACAGTATAAGAAGGTTAAAGAAAGAGAATGAAAGAAGAAAGAAAGAAGAAGACCATATCTCAACTGAATACTTCTTTAAGAACAAGGACTCAAAAATCCTTCCTCTAGTGCTAATTCTGTTGGTGCAAAAATTGAATGATCATCGGAGTTCGCTAAAGGTGGAGGAGACGATCTCGCCAACAAGATCTGCAAGAGAAAGTCTGGATCAGAGGTGGATGGCTCCAGCGTGGATCCTCCAATGGTCAAGTTAGCTTTCTAGCTAATAGGAATGGAGTACATAGAAAAATAGAAAGGTTATGAGAGTTTAGAGAAGAAAACATATTTGAAGGATCTCTTTTATAGATGAAGCTAATAACAGAATGATAGTGATAGCTATAATAGAATATCAAAAAATCGTTCAGACTACTTGAAGTTTATTACGGAGAGTAGGCTATCATTTATCATGATGTGCTGGCGGTTGGGTATTGTTTACTGAAGTTTGGATAGAAGATCGAAGGCTTCCGAGCTAGGTAGTGTAGTATTCATACTGAGATTTGGAAGTGGAGGTCGATTCAACTGAGCTTGAAGGTTAGCTTTTATGTTGTGGATAGTAGGCTCATAGATTAGGCTCTAAGTTTGAACCTTGATGGAGCTATCTTGATAGCCTTCAGGGCTCGGCCGCCTTCAAGGTCGGCTGAGAGCTGGTATGGATATTCCAGTTTGGAGGACTAGAGGTCAAAAAGGGATGGTAGGTTCTTTGATGAAGACTGTGGTCAAGCTCTCTTAAGAAACTTCGACAGATATCCAAGGTCGACTTGAAGCTGGAATGGATGAGTATTGAGGTTCATTGCTTGTGAAGTGACTACTACTTATTCCAAGTTGAAGATCGGACTCTTATTGGTGGTGAGGTCCTCTTGCTAACTCAAGTTCGTCCAGCCAAAGTCCTTGGTGCAAAATTGACGAGATCTGCTATCTACAGAGAGGAGTAGAAGAGTTCAACTGGCGCTCAAGATCGGCTGCTAGTCAAGGAAGGATAGTGCCGGAGTTCTATATTCATGAGGCAATTGCTGCCCATTTTGGACTATGGACCAGAACTAATCGAATAGCAACCTGCTTTCACTGTTCAAGCTCGTTAGGCCAAAGTTCATAACGTGGTTTGGCAAGATCTGCAGTTATCAAGAGGAAGCTGGGAGGATTGTTAATCGGTGTGCAAGATCTGAAGACCGATCTTTTGGAATTCGCTTGGATCAGAAAATCAACTTAATTGAAGTTCGGACTTGGTCGTTACGATTCCAATCGGCACTATGCCAAGGTCGGACATCCAAATAGACTTTGGCAATAGCCATTTTATCCCCAACAAAAGTGGTGGTAGAGGTTCCATGAGGAGCAACATAAACCATGGTGCACACTTGTTAGATAAATCTATTATCAGAATAATCTACCTTCAACACTATCACGCCACATGAAGTGGATGGCATCCCCCTTTTGGAAGGGCATTCTCAACTTATATGGGTTATTCAAGTAGTTCTTCTTCCCTAAAATAGGAATAGAGGATCTACTATCCTTCTGGCAGGACCCTTGGATTTAGGGTTCTCCCCTATCTGACGCCTTTCCCCACTTTTTCATACTAGCAAAGAAACAAAAGCTTTCAGTGGCTAAGTTCTTCCAACAAATCAGATGATCTCAAACTCCCATGCAGTTGATTGTGTAGGGCTTCAGACAACCAATGACCCTGGCATCTAGAGAACTACGCGAACTCGTACTGATTGTCCTTTCTTGCTCACCCGGTAACAATCCTGATTGTTGCCTCTAGAGATAAGAGTACTGATGGCAGATACACTGTGAACAAATGCTATAACTTCCTCAAGCACGGGGGGTGTAACCTCGCCCCTTGGGAAGTCATTCTGGAAGCTGGCAGTTCTAGAAAAGATTAATCTCTTTGCCTGGCTAAGCTTCTACAATAAGATCTTGACAACGTTAAACCTTAGAAAGTGAGGTCTATCAATACCTGACTGCTGTCCTCTTTGTGGCACATATGAGGAGACAACGGATCATATTTTTCTACAAATTCCCTATTCAAAGGAATTCTGGGATGCTCTTTTCAGTGGCTATAATGTTCTGCTCCTACCTGATAATTATATGACCATCTGGATAGATTGGAGAAAGCACAAATCGGTGTCTCATCGCTCTCCAGCCATGGAAAGCATGTTTGTCATTGGATGTTGGTGTTTGTGGCGAGAACGTAACCAGTGCATTTTCAGATTCGAAGCACTAGCAGTAAGGAAGCTTAGTTGCCAAACCGCTCTGACTGCTAAAAGCTGGACGCAGCTCTCGGACAATGTTAATATCAAATGCATCTTAATAACACTCAGAAAATTCCATACATACTAGGTGTCGATAGTAGTTTGTATCTTCTCTCCGTCGAAAGCCACTTTCAGCTGCCTCCCACCGTCCCTAAGTATTATATATTTAATATTTTCCCTCAGCAGGGAGTTTCTGCCAACCACCTCTTACTGCTTCCAAGCATCAGTGACTGTTTTCTCTCAACCGGAGTTCATCGCTTGCACCTCCCATTGACCTCAAGTGAGCAAATGTTATCCCGCTTAATTTCTTTTCACTATACTAGAAGCGGATTTCTTTTACTTCTTTAGTTACACCTCAAGTTTTCATGACTGACATGGCTCCGATCCTCGTAACGAGGATATCATTCACTTGGTCTTTCGTATACGAGCCAGCACTGCCAAACTTTTTACTTTCCTCCAACTCATGTACTATGTTAACTATTAATAATTGATATAACTGGGAGAAGAATCTTAATTCTTCCTTCTTTCTCAAAAAATATTAGGAAGCCAGGTTAAGTTAGAAGACCAGTATTAATGTGGACTGGGTTGATTACCAGAATTTCAAGTCTAGTTCCACATTATCAATTTGATCATCCTTAATAACCATTTCTAAGATTTAAAATAATTTTAAATTAAATATTATGAACTCAAATAATCTATTTAATTATTCATTATCATGCTACAAATCTAAAATATAACACGATCATGCTATCAAGAGATAATGCTCTTAATAACACAAAGCCTATCAATCATAATCAGCTAAAATCCAACATAATTAAAATATAAACAAAAATTCAATTCTATCATTTTTCAAATAATCAAACCAAAATTAGCTTGAAACATCTAAATCCATAATCAAAACCAAACTCATGTCTCAAAATCATAAATAAATAACTATAAATTTATGATCATCCAATAAACTAAGTTTAGCTACCAAAATTTTCAAGCTTACTATGCAGATCCTCAAGCCTAGATTTTTTATTAGTCATAACTTTAATTTTTTATAAAAAAATAAAAAAATATGAGCTACACTAACTTAGTAAGTAAAATATATGCTTCCTTACCAGATCAAGCATAAATTTTTTCATAAAAATATAATATTTAAAAAATAATAAATATTATAAAAATAAAGTATTTCATAAGTCATATAATAAAATAAGTTATAAAAATAATCATGCATGCATAAATCATGAAATTTCATAAACATGATTCATAAATTATTCTTGTCAGGTATTCATGTTATATTTCAAAACATTGCTCATAGATATTCATGCTATAATCACTTTATACCTATAATAGGGCCAGTGTTCTTAATTGATAAAATTTTTGTTTCATATGCTAACTTTATATCCGCTAGCAGGGTCGGTGTTCTTATGGATGCTAGCTTCAGGTGTCAATCTTCAAATAGGGATTCATTCATAGCTACCTGAGAACCTTTGAAATCTTGATATCTTTTAAAACATAAATATACATAGATGAAAAAATAATAAAATTCATGCTTTATAAATATGTCATTTTAATAAAATATATTTATGAAATTAATGTCATAATAAAATATGCTCTTTCATATCTCATATGCTGATACTTATTTTATGAATAACAATTCATTTGTATATAAAACATGATAATTTAAAAATAAGTAAGGAGCATGAGATCCACTTACCTCGATCATCCTAGACCTTCAGACTTCTTTAGAAGAATCAAATAATTTTATTTTAAATATTAATTTATAATTAATTTTTTTATTAAATTTAATAAAATTAAATAATAATAAAAGAGATGATTGATCGGATGATCAATTTGATAGGCCATCCTAGCATCAAATCAATTCAAGATCATCTTGTTGAAGTTAATATGGATCTCTAAAAGAGGCATGACTTGGTATTGAAGTCTCTAGAAAGAAAAAGTAAAGAGAAAAGAGAAAATAGAGAGAGAAAGTGGAGCGAGAATCTCTATATCCATCAAAAGAGGCAATCATGATTAGAATCATCAGGGATCATATCAGGATGACTTAATATGGATTAACAGTGATTAAATACTATGAATTTATGATAAAGATCGGAATGAAATTTAATGAACTACATGGATTTCAAAGTAATATCCGATCATCCTATTTTTATCTCAGGTTCATCTTGAGGTCTAGGGTATATTTAAAGTGAGAGAGTAGGGCCCTAGAGAGAGGAGAGAAAAAAATTTCTCTCTCTTTCTTTTTCTTTTCTTTTCTTTTTCTTTTCTTTCCTTTTTTCTTTCTTTTATTTTCTTCTTCTTCTTTCTTTCTTTTCTTTTCTTCTTTTTTCTCTTGGCCGAATAGGAGAGGGCAAGGGCCAGTGGTCATGATGGCTGGGGGTCAGAAGATCGACAGTAGCAGACGGCCGATAGCGGGTGATGGCAATGGAGAAAGGGATGGCCAGCGATGAGGATCGGCCAACAAAAATCATGGAAAAATATCTAGAAAAAAGGAGAAAAATAGGATCTTTGTTCATGTGGCTTTTTCGATAGATCCAACAGCCAATGGCCATATATAAAAACATGGAAAGAAGGAGAAGAAGGAGAGGAAGAGAGGCTGGGCTTACCTGTGGCTCCGATGAGGTCTTCGGCTTCAATTTTTGGCAAGCACAATAAAAGTAGGCTACAGCTTCAACAAGAAAAAAGAGATGGCTGGAGTTCATCATGGACGGCATTGGAAGAGAGATGGAGAGATTTAAAGCATGGAGGGGAGGTCGAATCCTCTCCGGAATTGACTTCCTCTCAAATGAAGTTGCGTGGAAGAAGACTCCCAATGGGAGTCTTCTTTGTTTTTTTTTAGATTACTTTAAGATTTGTGTGAAAAAAATCAAGTTATCACATTCATCACCAACCTAAGAACCACTAGACTCAACTCCTAGAGTAACTAGCTTGCCCAACTACAACTTGAATCAAGCCCGAGAAAGCAATTAAATTTATCACAATCAGAGCTATCCCCATTGTCCATTTTGGATCTACACGAGGATTAAGAGATTGCTCTATAACTATGAAACGAACATGAAAGAAAGTCAATTGTTAATGTTAACAACCTAATATAGGTTTCTGATGTATTTGGAAATTTCAAAATAATATGTATTTTTATAGTTGGAATTTAGAAGTGTTGATGTAAGAATTCCAAAAATCCATGCTTTTATACTAAGGTTGCAGTCTACAAACTAAGCAAAGTGAGCAAACACACTGAAGCTTAAGTCCTTGAGACCATACAAAATAAGACCATGCAAAAAATAGTTTAACCTTAGAACTTTATCAAATAACCTCTAGCCTAACTTTCCTTTTGCAAATTTTGTCCATTCTTCTTCCAAACCCGTTACCAAGAAACAAATGGGTAAAAGCTTCTCCTTTAATCAACAAGAAATCACTGCTAGGATTCAAAACCAGTCAAATTACCTAGCTAGTTCAAGAAAAGCACAAAGTCTATATTACATGGATTTCAGTTTGCTCTAGATGATCATTTAGAACACAATCCAGCTACCTACTTCTTAGCTTGAACCATTCACATCAATGTTGTTTGCTTGCAGCACCGGTATAAGCTTTTATCAGTTGCAAGCTTGTAATTAAATTATTTTCAACCAATAATGAATGTATAAATTATACATTCATATCAATAATTTATAAAAACAACCACAACCAAAGAGTAATTGACGTGGCATGTGATTGACCATATGTTGGTGTCTGGACAGTGGAGTTGAGAGACCGTTGCACATTAGGTGCAGGACGGTGGAGTGCAGATTGACATCTCCATTAAGAGCTGATTTTTTTTAAAATAAAAAATAGGTACCCAAACATGTAATTGATTAAAATAATATGATCAAAATTCCCATGCAGGAAAACAAAATGATAACTCAGTCCCTTAGATGTTCTTTGATTATGCGATCATCCCTGCAAATAATCATTACAGGTTTGTAGAATCATCACCACAGTCAAATATTGCTATGATGAAAGAATCCATTAACAGCAACATGCTAGATGGAAATTCAACTATAATAGAACTGATCATATATAGAATGTACAATTAGTAAAACCGTTGGCCAAGAAAAATCCAAAAAATAACATAATTAACAACTGGAAAGTAAGAAGAAAGCAGTAGCGGTGTGAAACAACAAAGCATTTTAACAAGCAATCATAGGCATTCAGTTGGCATATACTTGAAAACATTATGACAGTTGATCTAGCTTCAAGGCATAGAGCCCATTGCAAACTGACACAATTCTTAAGGATCAGTTTAAGAAGAAAACAGCATGACCAAACAAAAGAACTGACACCTGTGGTGTCATCATCAGCATTATAAGTTGGCAAACAGCTTAACATAAAGCATAACAAAAATGCGATCCAGAAAACCACAAAGGATTGCAAATGGAGTGCGCGCGTGCGAGAGAGAGAGAGAGACTTGATATTTTCCACTGATGCCTAGCAACTGACAACTCAGTCCCTTAGATGTTCATTGATTATGCGATCATCTCGGCAATAATCATTACATGTCTGTAAGGTCATCACCGTTATCCAGGAATGTCCAAATGAATTTTAATGTAGAAAAATAAGTGAACATGATCCACAATTTCTAATCTAGAAAAAAAAAAAAAAGTAAACATGATCCAAGAATGTCTGCAAGCAACAAGACAAGATCAACAAATACTTGCATGAAATGACGGGTTGGGGGGGGTGGGGGTGGGGGCTTAAGCCCTAGATTCATGAGAATACCTTAGATCAACTAGCAGAAAGGGTTTCATGGATGGCAAAGTACCGGGTTGTCACTCTAAACCTTAGACTTATGGATACCATCGGCAGCGATCGGAGAAAGATCGTAGGAGGATGAGATCGGGATGGGGTTGGAGGAGAAAGTGGACTTTGATTTGGTAGTCTAGAGAGGGGGTGGGAGGAGAAAAAGGGAGAGAGATCGGAGGAGGGCGAGATCAGGATGGGGTGGGAGGAGAAAAAGGGCTTCAATTTGAGAGTTCGGAGAGGGGGTTGATGGGACGAAGAGGCTCGAGAGAGAAAGAGGGCTAGGTTTTAGATTTGGAGACGATGGTTGGATAAGAGTTGAGTTTTAACAATACCTGATGGTTTCCGTCAATGCTTTTCTGCATCACAAAATGCCGATGCTTTAAACCATCATAACATACCAACGCTCATAAAAAGCATCGATGGTAGTTTTAGTTTGCCGATGCTTTCTCCTAGCATCAAAAATATTAGTTCAATAAAACTATTTTTTCCTATAGTGACTACAATCTTACATCAATTATTTTTTGGGCTCACAATCAACTTATTTGGTTTTATAGCCCCACCAACCAAAATCTATAATATCCAAGTCTAGACTTAGATGAGCCAAATTCATAAGTTTCTTTCTTCTAAAAAAACTTGTAAAGAAAATAAAATACAAGAATAATTTTTTAGTTCAAGAACAAAAGCAAAAAAATAATTTTTTTTAGGCATGAAGAAGAGACTGAAAGATTGGCTCTTTTGAAGCTTGAATACTCTTCTTTGAAGTTTGAAAGGATGCTGAAGATAGTAGTGAAGATTGCTCTTGAGTGCCCTCTAAAATCACTGCTCTTTTTGATGTGCAATGAAAACCTTTTAAATCTAAAAAAAATTCTTTTTAAAATTTCTTAATCTTACTTTCCAAATATTTCTCTAATCTTAAATACTCTTGGAGATGGCTGAAGAATTAGTTCTAACCATTGGAAGGCTTAAACTAGCCATTGAAGTAGAAAAATTATTGAAAAATATGTCCTAAAGTCAATCATCAACCTATTGATGGTTGAGCTAATCTTATAATTATATATAATTTATTATAAATAAAAAATTTATTCGAGCTTTTTCATTATAAGTTTACATCTTCATTTTATGAACTCATGTATTATAATTGAAGTTCTTAGGACTATTTAGAATCGATAAAGAGAGAATTTATCGTTGAGTCCTTAAATCTTTTCACGACCAAATGATACGTTATTATCTAGGACGATGACATTCATCGAGTGTAGGTTATTGTATGCCATATGGGTTGATTATCCTTTTTAATAAGGCGTATAGAGACACTGGTATGGCATGCAAATAAGATGTAAAGATATATCTGCACTGAACGTGACTAACTCTAGAGCATTCTACTATCAAAATTTGCTCCAAAAGGATATGGATATAAGTATATTAGAAAATATGTTCCAAAGTCAATCATTAGTCTGTTGATGATTGAGCTATCTTATAATTATAATTGATTTATTAATAAATAAAATAAATATTTTAACATTTTCATCATAAAATCTACATCTTCTAATGAACTCCATTATTGTGATGAAGTCCTTAGGACTATTTAGTTTTGATAAAGAAAGAATTTATTGATTAATCCTTAAATAGTTCATGATTAAATGATATATTGTTAATTAGGACTGCAACATTTATCGAGCATAGGTTGTTCTATATCATATAGGTTGGTTGTCTTCTTAACTAAGGAGTGTAAAGATACTGGTATGCCATACAAATGAGATATAAGGTATATCATCACTAAATATGATCAACTACAAAGCATTCTGCTATCAAAAATTACTCTGATAGGATATAGGTATAAATATCTCTTAGACCTAAGATCAGCATAATGGCTTGCAAGCAACTCACTATGCTTTGGTATCGGGCTAACTGAATTTTTAATTCAGTAATGAAAGATTTTTGGGTACAGTTAAGTACTTACAAAGTTGGTGAGTGATCAAGATGGAATCGACCACTCCAAGTGTTGGAGAATAATGCATCATTGTATTTCAATATAGCAAAATCTTGGCCAGGATAATCCATAAGATGAATTTGATATTTTAAAATATAATGTGGATAATCTAATCAGGATTGATAGTTCAACTTTGAGGTATCCTATAAACATTTTGGTTAAGAAGATGAATTATATCAAAACTATATCTACATGGGTTTTAAGGATGTTGTTCAACATATTTGACCTATCCGACCGTCGGGTACTATTGCTAGATGGTCACTTCGATTGGTACAAAAATTTATTTTTATGCTACTGGCTTAAGTTCAAACCTATGGGATCACACACATAAGAGTTCTTGATCTGATTAGATAGTTGATCGTTGATTAAGAATTGTTTTAGAATGAAACATTCAATACGATTGATGTTTGACCTAGTATAAGTATTGCAGGAGGATCGATTAGCAATTAAATTATTAATTAGATTAATTTGATTAACCTAGAGGATTGAGATTAAGTTTAATTAAATATAATTTAATTAGATTTAGTTTGGACTTGATTGGATCAAGTTCAATTGATTTATTGGATGAACCAATTGCAAGGATGAACAAATCCTAGTTTAATTAGGACCCAATCTCTAATTTAATTAGAAATTAAATTAAAATTTAATTTAATTTAATCTAATTTAATTAAGTTCTTAGTTAGACTAAGATCTATTCTAATTAGATTTAATTATTTCTAATTTAATTTGGTTCAAAGATTTTTTGGACCAAGTCAAATTAGAAGTCCTAGTGTGACTAGGACTTCTATTCCTTGCGCCATAATGATCTCCATGCCCCCTTTGCTTTTTGCATGAATTCTCCACATCCCAAGGGAGCTTACGAGCACCCCAAGTTGCCCTCTTTCTTTTTTACATGGAAAATAGTTGTAGACCAAGTCTAACAAAGAGTTGGTTTTGATTTAAATTCTATGAGAGAATTTTAGGAAACCAAAACTCTTCCTTTATGGCGTCGATTCTACCTAGATTTTTTCTAAGATTTTCGTGTCTTTTGTGGAAGTTTTTGTGTGCCAATTTCTAATGATCCATGATAGAAAAGGAGGGGGCATCCAAGAGTTGAGCACCCCAAGTCTAGTCCAATTTAGACTTTCCTTGCTAGGTATTTGACCTAGACAAGAATTGCTCTACAACTCTCTATTTAAAGGATTTTTTGACCTAATTTTTTGAGAGATTTTAGATATTAGAGAGAGCCCCTTTGGGAATGGAAAAGGTTGGGCACAAAGAGCTTGGGGCATGGGATTTTGTAGAGACATCAATCTAGATGTCTTGGTGAGAGAAATAAAGAAGAAAAAGAAAGTCTTCTTCTAAAATTTTTCTTTTACCTCTTTCTCCTTCTTTAGAGATTTTTGAGATGTATCTTAGGTTCAAAAGTCTCTTTCCTTCCTTCTAAAAATTGGAGAGTCCAAGATTTGAAGATGGAAGATCCAGATCGACCATCGAAGAAGGATCAGCATAGTACTAGCATACTGTGCTGATTTTCAGGCATCGAACTTTTGATCAACGATTGAGGAGTTAAGAAACTCAACTTGCAAAGATAAGGATGATATGATCTTCCTATTACATATCAAAATTTGATCTAGTATAGATTTATATTGATATGATCAATATATTTTCTTCTCATCTTTTAATTTTTGATTTAATAGCATTCTTTAATCATGTTATAGGATCCTAGATCTAGGAGTTTTTCTTATGTATTTATAAATTAATATGATTAATTCATCTCTTCTACTATGTAGATCTGAAAAGTTTCAAAATTCAACCCTGAAATCCTAGATCTATTTTCTTCAAAGTGTCCTTCTGATCTAAGATCACAAGGTGACTTGTAAGCAACTCACTATGCTTTGGTGCTGAACTATTAAAATTTTTAATTTAGTGATGAAAGATTTTTGGACACAGTCAAGTACTTGTTAAGTCGGTGTGTGAGTCTAGATGGGATTGACCACTCCTAGTTTTAAGAGATGTATTGTATTTCAATTTAGCAAAATCTTGATCAGGATAGTTCTTATGAGTCACAGGATTGATTGTGTTGAGATACATTATGGATGTACTTTTTCAGGATTGATAGTTTAACTCTGAGTCATCCTAAACATAGAGGTCAAAGGGATGAATTATATGGTAAACATATTCAAATGAATTCTTGAATGTTTCTTTATATATATTTGACCTATCCAGACATCGGATACCATTGCTAGATGGTCAGTTTGATTGGTATAGAAATTTATTTCTATACTACCAGCTTAAGTTCAAACCTATGGTGTCACACATATTAGAGCTTTTTATCTGATTGGATGGTTTATCAATGATTATGAATCATTCTAGGATCAAATCATCAGTATGATTAATAATTGATCTAGTGCAAGTATTGCAGGAGGATTAATTAGCAATTGGATTACTAATTGGCTCAATTTAATTAAGCATTAGGCTTGAGATGTTGAGGAGGTGGGTATGAGGGCTGATTATAATACGGTGGCTAGGAAGACTGATTAGGCTAACCTCTGTTATAAGCATAGTTCTAGTATTGAGGCCTATTCAGATAATTTTATATTGGTGGAGTTTGGATTTGAGCCTGAGTCTATTACAATCTCTAAGAAAATTTAGGGTGGCTTTTCCAGCCTAGGTTATATGTATTTAAAAATAAGTTATTGATCGATTTGGAGTAGCCTTGAGTAGCTTGAACTTATTCTTGGATGAAAGAAAAAAATTGTACAGCCATAGAACATTCACTCACATGATGGATTGGACTAGCAAAAATAGAATAAATCTCCTGATAATTAGAAGGTGGTATGTATTGTGTAGGAGTTTGTTGACCTAGGGTTAGAAAATGATCTAATTTCTAAGCAAGAAGGTCAACTTTATTTATTAGGTTCATGTCAGCCTTAGAACTTGATTTTGGATATTTGATCTCATAAATTTTTGCCCATTTTTGTGGAGAAATCGACCTTTTATAAGAGGATAATGAAGCTCGGTTAATCAAATTTTCACTTAGAGTTTCAAACAAGATATAAGCTTTATCCTCACTTTTGCTTATGAATGCACCTCTACAAGATGCATCTACTATTTATTTATATTGATCACCTAAATCCTTATAGAAAGCTTAAACGATTTGCCACTTAGATAGACCATGGTGTGGACATTTTCTAAAAAGTTCATTATGTCACTTCCATGATTCATGAATTTGTTCTCTTGGAAGCTAAGCAAATCCAGTAATAGCTCATCTTATGGTATTGGTTGAACATATGGGATAAAATTTCTTAAGTAATTCATGTTGCATCTCTACCCATATTTGGATTGATCTTCCTATTATGCCAAGCCAGTACTTGACTTTATCTTTTAATGAGAGAGGAAATAGGGTCAGTCTAAGGGCATCATTAGAAAAATTCTAGATTTTTACCATAGAGCATATTTCTAAGAATTCATTCAGATGCTTATAAAAATTTTTATTAGTATTCCATAGAAGGATGGGAGCATCTGGATTATGGTCGACTTGATTTTATAATAACTAGTAGGAATATCAGGTAAGTGGATTCAAGTTGATGGGTTATAGATGGAAGGAGTAAAGTATTCTTTTATCTATCTAGGTGGTTGTCTAGGATTTCTTGCCATTTGATTATTTGGTTTTATATGAATCAATCGTTCAATTTCGGAATTTGGTTTAACTAGGTCAGGTAACAACGATCTCCTACCATACATATACTAGTGCAACCCTAATGTGTGATTCAATTTATATATTTTTATATATTTTTATTTTTATTCATTTTTATTTATTTTTATTTTATTTTTATTATTTTTTTAAGATAAGAAAAGAGAGGAGAAAGAAGAAGGTTCTAAAGAAGAGTCCTAAGGAGTCCTAAATCTAGAGATGATAGAGAAGAATTAATTATGGTTATGTTTGATGTTGATTAGCAAACAAGTTAGACAAACAATTCTAACTATGGGTTGTTCTAGATCTAGACAACTCCTAACTACCAAGGTCATTTTTAAGCCCTCAAAATAAAGAATCAGCTACTCAACTAGCCAAGTAAGTGTAAGGTCGACAGAAGTCCTCCTATTTTTTGCCTTAGATAATAATTATCTTGATCAAGTAAGCTAATAGAATCAATTAAGTAACCACCTTCCTTCGAGATATAATCTCTGAACTACTTATCTTAAATACTAGTTAAATTGACTAACCCTAATCCAGTCCAACTCTTAGGATTTCTTGTCTTATTGAGCTCGAGTTTCTGGGACCGATGTCTAATTGATTTTAAAATTAAAGGCTTAGGTTAATGATGGTTGCTGGTTGATTGTTTCTGAGCCAAGAAAGGGTGATGAAATCTCTACCTTATTTTAATTAATGGGTTATGTCCTTAATTTGATTTAAAGATAAATATGCACATTCACTTTCAGACAAGGGGTTCTACGCAACTAAATTAGATGTATGCAACTTAATTAAACTTCAGATGCTTACCTTGTCTCCAATAATCATCAATAAAAAAAGAAATAAAACTAATACGATGGATGCTCTAAGCAATAAGAGTTTTTACTCTTGTTATGAAGCTTTTAATTAGATTTAAATGGATATTTTATAATTTAATTTAAAAATAAAATAAATAATAATAAAAAAAAGAGATTTAGAATTTAGAATTGATCTCACTAAATAGGATTGGAAGCTTCCTTGTTTCCCAATTTTTTTTATCTTTTATCTTTTTTTTGTAAAATAAATAAGAAAAAGTTAGTAAGTAATAATAAAAAAAATAAAAAATTAATAACTTTAATTTTTATGCCTTCTTCGACAATGAAACCAAAATTTTGATAGATAATGATATCATTATTAAAATATCTTATTTATCAGTTTAATTTTGACTTCTTTAAAATGATTAAAAGCATGTAGATAGTAGCAAGTTAGATCGAATGCATAGGAAGGTAGTGATTTAATTTTAAAATCATTAATTTTTATGAAAAAAAGTTTTGAAGTCAAAAAATAAATTATAAATAAAAAATAAAATTTAAATATTATAAAAAATAAATTTTATACTAAGATCTACTATTTAGATTTTAGCATCTACTTGCAATAAAATTAAAAAATAATTAAAATTAAAAAAGTAAAATTTAAAGAGAAAGAAATAAAATTTATATTAAAATTAAAATTTATAATTTAAATACAAGAATTGAAAAGAAAAGAAGAAGAAATAAAAAACTAGAACAAAGATCTTAATCTTATATCAGCGTCGACATGGAGATGGCGTAGAAGCCCGGCTCTTCCTCTCGATAATGTTTGTCTCGAAGCAACCTTAAATCAAAAGCCTGGCTTCCACCCTATACCATGGCTTCACCTTGATTGCATGCTTGAGCTCTAGAGTCTTGGGGTTCTTAAATAGTTGTTGGAGGGTTGGAACTTCTGTTATCAGGTAGTATGGGACTAAAAGTAGAGTATTGATCCATGTTAATTGGGAAATCCTAGTGAGAATTGCTGGATCACATCTTCTATGAGGTTCTACGAATTTTGGCTATCAGATAGGATCTGGTGCTTCAAAAATTACCAAAAATGCTCGTTAATCAACCCATTTTGATCGAAATTAGTTCTAGCTATCCAATCATGTTGATTTGAAAAATCTGGTCTATCGAATCACCTTCTGGGTGTGTGAATCAGCATTAAGAGCATCTATTAACCATTGGATCAAATTCTGGGCATGATCTGGCCATTGAATCATCCCCTAGATTGCTTGGGATGGTCAGATGGTGCAGTGGATTGCTGGGCTATTTGAATCAAAGTAGGAATTAACCCCATTCATTCGATCTTGATCAAGAACCACCATAATCATTGGATCCATAATTACTATGCTATGGACTGTGTGGACCGGGTGTCTGTGAAGACCACAGCGAATCAACGAGTGCCGCATCACCTAAAATTATGAAAATATCTCGTGAGCCACATTTTTTCATGGTGGACCTGTTAAGGGTCCATGATGGACCAAATACTATTACGGTCCATCATGGACCGCGTAGTTTTTCGATGTCAGGGTGATGTCAGACGGGGGGAGAAATGGGCTGGGCAAGCGGGCCATCTGCGTTGGGCTGACTGGACCTAGCTTGTAGGTGGACTAGGCCTGGGCACGCATTGGCAAGCGGATTGGGTGGTGGGTTGAATCGGGTCAGGTGCTGGTTGTTTGAGGGACTAAACCGAGTCGGGCGAGTCAGTTTAATTTAATTTTATTATTTTTTTATTTTCCTTTAAATCTTCATATCGGAGTCATTTTTTATTGGATTTGCTCTAAATTTATTTTATTTTAACCAAAAAAATAAGCTTTTTTTATTGATAATTATATTTTCTATATTAGATTAATAAAAATATTAATTTTTAATATAAATATAAGTTAATTAATAAATTAATATTTTTATTAATAAATTTATGATACTTATCACCTACAATAGTGGTTATGTATAATCGCTGTGCTAGGTGAAACCTATGGTAGTGATATACTTAACCGCTATGATATATTAAACCTCTAGTAATGGTTATTTGTAATTGCTATCATAGATCCTGACTATTATAACGATTATTAGTAACTACTGCCATAAGTGGACCTATGGCAGTGGTTATTCGTAATCGCTACTATATATTTTTTTCATATTTTTCTCTAAATATGGTATGATTGTTGTGAAAATTGATTCCATACATGAATCGGCATGGCCGCTGGTGATTAGCCAAGCAATAAGAAAGAACTTCTTAGAGATTACTGTAGAAGCACGATCAATGGATTCAAGAAATAGAGAAGAAAAGTAGTAGAGATTTCTAGAAGAAAAGAGCTTTATTTTAATGAATTCAGCATCATCTACAATCTTGACCTATTTTCAGTATATATACTTTACAAAAGGATCAAGCCCTAAGCTCATAGAAAAGCTTTCCAAACCCAAACAACCCATATACACAAAAATAGACCTATGAAAATTGAGTTGGTCCAATTTCAGACTAAGATGACTAACCTACGACTAGGTCGGCTTAGTCTCAGACTGAGCCGATCCAGTTATGTACCGTGCTTATAGTCCCGAAAATACTATTTTCTATCTAAATTTTTCTATGAGACATCGCCAATCCAGTCCTGGACTGAGTCAACCCAGTCTTAGGATGAGCTAGCTAAGTTTTTGAACTTTGCTATCTAGACTAATTTCTCTTCTGACTTGCTTCCATCTTTCCATGACCTGTCTTCTCATATTTTCAAGATTTGGGAGCGCCACTTCTGAGCTCATATTCTCCACCTTGGTTCTTCCAAGTCCTTGAGAACTCTTCTCTTCCTTGCAAATCCATCTGTGCCGCATACATCTGAAAACTATCTCTAGAGAGTACCTTCGTGGGTGCATCAGACTGATTCTCCTTGGTATGGATCTTCATAAGTTCTACTTCATCTTCCTCCACCAGCTCTCTGATCCTATAGTACCTCATGTCTATATGCTTTGTACACGCATGATAGACTGGGTTCTGTGTAAGCAGCAAAGCACTCTAACTGTCACTGTACAGTTTAACCTTGCTTTATTCTATCCTCATCTCAACAATCAGCCTCCTAAGCCAAAGTGATTCTTTTGTAGCCTCAGTAATGCCAATGTACTCGACCTCTATAGTAGATAAGACCATGATTGGTTAAAGAATTGATCTCCAAGACATCGGTCCACTATATATGCAAAAGAAATATCCAGTAGTAGATCTTCTTGTATCAAGATTACTTGCATAATTCGCATATACAAATCCTTTCAGAGGATCCAAACCTCCATCTTCAAAAAAAAATACAATTTTCTATGCCCCAAGGATGCCTCTCTCTTCCTCCTCCATGCTAAGTTCATCTTCTCCCTCTCCTCTTCATGCCCAAAGAAGTTTGGGATTTCAGTTGGTGCAATCTAGGTGAGAGAAAGGCGATAGAAATCTAGAAGGCTGCACTGCTGCAAAGGACAACTGCTGATCTTCGAAAGCTATTTTGAAGATCCTCCAAATTAGATTCAGATCTAATTTTTGGAGATGTGATAGAGAAGAAGAGGTTCTCCAGATCCAGCCTAAGTGGATACCGATAGAGGTTAGGCATTTACGTGGCTAGATCTAGCACCTTCCGCTGCTTACAGGATCATCAATGGGTAATAGGATTACCCTACATCAAGGTAAATTAAATCTGATTTAATTTATCTATATTTTATTTTAATTATTAAAATAATAAAAATTAGATCTAAAATATCTTAGATCTAATTCAGATTAAAGAGAAAAATTTTGAAATATATCTCTTGATCCGATCATATCTGAACGAACCTGATCCAAAAAATTAGGATTTTCCTTCAACTAGTATTAGAGCCAAGGTTCTAAAGTGTTTAGATCTGATTTTAAATTTATTTTAATTAAAAAATAAGTGATTTTAGATATCACATGAGATGTGATCAAATCTAAAATCTAAAAAAAATTAAAATTAAATGATTTGGATCTAAGATTAGAAAATATGCATGACTAGTTCTAAAATAGAATAGTTCTATAGAATAGTCTTGCATGTTTATAATTTAATTTGATTAAATCATATTTTAGATCTATTTATTTACTATTTTTTGATATTATAATTATTATAATAATATCTAAAAAATAGTAAATAAAAATTATTTAATTTTAACATCATATGAGATATGATTGATGCATGTCTAGACTAGTTGTAGAATAGTTCTACATAGTTATCTAGATTAGAGTTTATTTTGATAAGATCAATTTAAATCTAATTTTTTAGATTATTATGAGATAATTTAGATCTGAAAATATGCATGATTCGATACATGAGATGTATGCAAAATATGCCATGATTAGATCTAATTTGTATATGAGATATATGATATAGATCTAAAATTATTTTGTAGTATTACATGTTCCTGATTAAGGTGTTCCTCTTGGCCGTCCGATCATAAGAATGAAGAAGGGTTTAAAGGCCCTCTCCTCTCATCCGATGGGGTGTTCTTATGATGTGTAGGGGTGCTGCACGTTCGTCCTTAATCAGAAATCCAAAACTTACTTTCTGCAAAACCCTAGATCCTGAAACCCTAGGATTTATTGTGCATATTTTATTTATGAACCCTACTTAATTAAGAATTAAGATTATGAAATATTAATTAGGTCTAAAATTAAGAATTTTAGATCTAAGACATATTCATAATACTGGGTTCGGGCTTGGGTAGCTCAATTAGGTCTAAGCGGTTGATCAAACCGAATCAAGAGTTGGTTAGATGGGATCAACAATGCTTAAATTGACCAGCCTAATAGGATTAAGTCTGGGTCAAGATCGAGTCACGATCAAGCAAGACCTAATTAGGCTCAGAGGTTAGAGTCTGGATTGTAGGCTAACCCAATTGGTTCTGGCTCAATAATTTGGTGTCTAAGGTAAGTTTGGCACATACGATCGACTGATTTTTAATTAGGAGCTACTCGACCTGAATGCGTTCTTGTACGAGTTAATGGCATATCCCTTCCACCGGTCTCACTTACCTGGCCATATCTGTTGACTCAGTTCTGATTTGAGGTGGTCAATAATCCAAGCTAACCCATGCCACTAGGTTAGTCATAATTGTTATGACTATGACAAGTCTAGTTTAATGAGACCTGAATCAATTCTTCCTAAGAAAAGATTAAGTCTGAGGTCTTCCACCATTGTAGATGTGCGGGCCCTTTCCTAGGGTTGATTGTTCTCGGCTGGATACAGTGGCTCAGTTGCACCGAAAAGATGCAACCATGTCTATTAGGCATTGGATGCTATGGGCTGGAGGATGAGTTGGGCTCAATATTTTGGATACGGTGAGAGACTCAATTAGGAAATCCAGTCTATGCAAATGGTGGGTCTGACTTAACTAAGGAGTGGATCAATATTTCGGATACGGTGAGATTCATGAATTAGAGACCAAGTTTGGGTGCACCATGATTAGAGAATCATTGAACAAGAGTTGTTCACTCATTGGCTAACCCATCACCAATAACTGTTAGGTGAGGTGATGAGTCAGTTGGTGAGACCGCACCACCCACTAGAAATCATTAATCGTGGAGATTTTTGCATCTCTACAGAGGGAGTGTAGGGATCCGAGAAAATAGTGGGAGCTAATTTGTTTAAAAATAAAATTTCTAAATAAATTGGTCAAGTCATAATTACAGTATCTAACTAGAATCTTTGACTCTCTACAGAAAAATATCTGCGTCCAACCCATTAGCACGTATCCTGGACACACATAGACTGATCGGACCCAATTATAAAGATTGGCTCAGAAACTATAAAATCATTTTGGGTTCTGAGAAGTTAACCCATGTATTGGACCAGGACCCTCCCACCTTACCAGCCCGTCCATCCACTGAACAGAGAGCATCTCTAAAAAAATGGATAGACGAAGATAATAAGGCCAGATATTACATGTTGGGCTCGATGTCTGATGAGCTCCAGTGCCAACATGAAGATATCGGGACTGCTCGCCAAATGTTGGCTCACCTGCAGGAGATGTTTGGTGAACAGAGTCGCGCAGCCAAGTATCAAGTCACAAAATGACTTTTTAAGGCTAAGATGCGTGATGGGCAGTCAGTCCAAGATCACTGTCTGATGATGATCAAGGACTTGGAAGAGCTTGAGAAGCTCGGTGTGAAGTTAGACTTGGATCTGCAGAATGATATTATTCTGCAATCCTTGACTGATGCATATGGGCAATTCATCATGAATTACCACATGCATAAACTTCAAAATTCCTTGGCCGAATTAATGAATATGCTGGTTCACCGCTGAGCTTTCTATGAAAGGTTCTAAAGGCTCAGTTCTTGCTATGGAACGGACTTCTTCCAAAAGAAAGTCTTTGGAAAGAAAAAGAAGTCTGCGAAAAAGCAAAAGGTGGAAGGAGGAAAGAAGAAGAAGGCAGAGTCTGAAGAAGAAAGCCGCTGCCAAAGAAAAGTATTTCCATTGCAACAGCGACGGCCACTGGAAGCGGAACTGCCCTACTTACCTGGCCACCCTGAAGAACAAGAAGGAAGGTCCTTCTAGAGGTATGCTCGTTATTGAGTCTAACCTTACGGATTTCTTCTGCATCCAGTTGGGTGCTTGACTCTGGTTCTAGTGCTCATCTGTGCACTTCCATGCAGGGTCTTGAGGATAGCAGGAGGCTGAGGGATGGAGACATGATCCTACGCATCGAAAATGGAGCAAGAGTTGCTGCAGTGGTGGTGGGAACATACCCTCTTCGATTACCATCTGGTTTAGACTTAGTTTTGAAAGACTGTTATTATGTGCCTGCAGCTAGCAGGAATTTGATTTCTGTTTCATGCTTAGCACTAGAAGGCTATGTGATTACCTTCTTTAAGGACCATTGTAACATTCTTTATGAAAGAAATAAAATTGCAAATGGTTTTCCTTATTAACGATCTTTATCAGCTACATATTGATGTATCTGTTCTAACTATCGAGCAAAATGTGAATGCCAAACGACCTAGGGATAGTCCAAATGATAGGTATCTATGGCACCTGAGATTAGGTCATATAGCAGAAGATAGGATCAACAAATTGGAGAAAAATGGGCTATTGAGTCCATTGACTTTCGAGTCATATCCAACTTGTGAATCTTGTCTTCAAGGCAAAATGACTAAACTTCCTTTTATAGGACATGGGGAAAGGGCCACAGATCTCCTTGCCCTAGTACATACTGATGTGTGCGGCCCATTTGATGTGCCGGCTAGAGGCAATTTTGTCTACTTCATTATCTTTATCGATGATCTGTCTAGGTATGGGTATGTGTATCTTATGAGACACAAGTCTGAAGCTTTTGAAAAGTTCAAAGAATTCAGACATGAAGTAGAAAAATAAACTGAAAAAATCCATTAAGGTTCTTCGATCAGATCGAGGAGGTGAATACCTTAGCCTGGAAATTTCTAGACTATCTCAAGAAAAATGGCATAGTCTCTCAATGGACTCCACCAGGAAACACCTCAACTCAACGGGATTTCAGAAATGGAGAAATCGGACTCTATTGGATATGGTCCGATCCATGATGAGCTTCACAGACCTTCCTTGATTTTCTTTGGGGACACTCATTGTTAACTTCAATTTATCTACTGAATAGGGTTTCCTCTAAAACCGTTCCTACCACACCGTATGAGATATGGCATGGTAAGAAACCAAGTCTGAGTCATCTCAGAATTTGGGGTTGTCCGGCTCATGTCAAAAGACAACAAGCGGACAAGTTAGAGTTTAGGTCCTTTAGAGCTCGATTCATAGGATATCCTAAAGAGTCATTAGGATACTATTTCTACATTCCAGAAGACCACAATGTGATTGTGAGTCGACATGCCATCTTTCTTGAAAAATAGTTTATTCAAGATAGCGGCATTGGAAAGCAGATTAAGCTTGATGAGAAAGTCTCACAAGTACAATGAGCTAAGGACCAATTGGAACCAAATCAGGTTGAGCCAATAAGAACACTACCTCCTCCACCTCATAGATCGAAAAGAGTTTTCCATCCTCCTGAAAGATACTTAGGTATTATTTCAGAGGAAAGTAGAGAAAATGTTCCTCGTAGGTAATGGTGCTCATGGTGATGATCCCAAAACCTACAACGAGGCGATATCAGATATCGACTCCGAGAAATGGTTAGAGGCAATGCAGTCAGAAATTGACTCGATGCACTCAAACCAAGTCTGGACCTTGGTAGATCCACCAGAAGGTATAGTACCTATTGGGTGTAAATGGATCTTCAAGAGAAAGATTGGTGCAGATGGGAATGTGGAGACATTCAAGGCTAGACTAGTGGCAAAAGGTTATAGTCAACGTGAAGGCATTGACTATCAGGATACCTTTTCCCCAGTGGCTATGCTAAAATCCATCCGCACATTGCTTGCCGTTGCAGCCTATTTCGATTATGAAATATGGCAAATGGATGTGAAAATGGCATTCTTAAATGGATATCTTGAGGAAGATATCTATATGGAACAGCCGCTAGGTTTCACATCCAGTGATACTGATCACAAGGTTTGCAAGCTGCAAAGGTCCATATATGGACTTAAGCAAGCATCTCGGAGCTGGAACACTCATTTCAATGATGTGATCAAAAATATTTGGTTTCATCAAAAATGAAGAGGAACCATGTGTCTTCAAAAAGGTCAGTGGGAGCGCTGTTGTCTTCCTCGTATTGTACGTGGATGACATCCTCCTTATTGGGAATGATATTCCCATGTTGACGATAGTCAAAATATGGTTGTCCAAGGAATTCTCCATGAAAGACCTAGGTGAAGCATCCTTTATTCTAGGAATTAAGGTCTATAGGGATAGACCGAATAGGATGCTAGGACTTTCACAGAAGATGTACATAGAGGAAGTACTAAAGAGGTTTAGTATGGAAAAACTCTAAGAGGGGATTAATACCCTTCAGACATGGTATTCATCTTTCCAAGAAGATGTGCCCTAGCACACCTGAGGAAAATAGAATGCATGAGCAAGATCCCTTATGCTTCTGCAATAGGGAGCCTCATGTATGCCATGCTATGTACACGACCTGATATAGCCCATGCTGTGAGTGTCACAAGCAGATATCAGTCAAATCCTAGGTGAAGAACACTGGACTTCTATGAAATGTATCCTTAAGTACTTAAGAAGAACTAAGGATATGATGTTGGTCTTTGGTAATGGAGAACTCCAAGTCCAGGGATACACAGACTCGGATTTCATGTCCGATGTAGATGATCGAAAGTCGACATCTGGGAGTCTGTTTGTGTGCAATGGTGGTGCTGTCAGCTGGAAAGAAGTTTCAAGCAAACCATGATAGCAGATTCCACCATGGAAGCAGAATATATCGCTGCATCAGAGGCTGCGAAGGAAGCATTCTGGTATAAGAAGTTTGCTACAGAAATTGGAGTAATGCCATCAGATGCCATTCCTCTATACTGCGACAACAATGGCACCATAGCCCTTGCTAAGGAGCCGAGGTCTCATCAAAGAAATCCAAGCACATTGAGCGGTGATACCACCTCATCCTGCGATTACCTCGAGAAGGAATTACGTCGAGGTCAAGAGAGTCAACTCCTGCAGACAATGCGGCAGACCCACTTACAAAGCCTGTTGGGACAACAAAAGATTGAAGCCCACCTTGAGAAGATGGGACTTAGACTTGTAGCCAATTGGCTTTAGGACAAGTGAGAGATTGTTAGATATATGTGCCCTAGAAGCCAGAATTGGCTGACACTTGTAATACACTTCTAGGGGCAAAATTATAATTTTGACTATAATCAATAAAATGGGTTATTTTCTATCACATATGTGTATTTAGTGTCTGTGATACATCCTTTGAGTTAATGGTAATGATAATTCATATTTTCAAGAGTTGAAAATTTAAGACATGAATAATCATTATTAACTCATAAAATGCTCCCGACCATAGGATCATCACGAGGATGGTGATTGATCCTGAAGGTTGGTGTACAATCGCTTCTCTTTAGTAGATGAGTCTTGAGTCTATGGTGTGGAGACACCAGAGCGAGAGTATAGGTACTCGTTAGAGAACGAGGGCACTGAGCGTGACCACCTCGAGTAGTCATTAGGAAGTCTACCTTCTCGTCAATGACTGACTCGATGCTGCAGTAGTGTGTCTGGTTCTTTGACCTGAGGTGCATCGATAGTTCACCTTGAGGGTGTTATAGTTTGACTACACCATAACTCGATCTCCTAGCCATTCGAAATCCTGAGGTGTATGTTGGCTATAGCATGTTCATTGTAGGAACTGGATTGCATCAAGATGGAATCTATCTACCTCGGTGGTAGAGGAGCAGCCCTATGATGATCATGAGAATCAAGTCCAGAAGCCCATGGCCATGGCAGAGTGAAATAATAGAAAGAGTTTCTATTTAGGTTTTCACATCGGACTTGAATCGAATGATTACATCATATGACAGAAACTAGGGTTTGACGAGTTCACCTTAACCCTAATCTGATCGGGGCTCAAGATAGAAGAACTTAATCACATAGGTAGCTGCACCAAGAGGTTCGCATTCAGCTCTGATGGGTTGCCACCATATACTGCTAGGTGTCACTGGTGGATTTTGGGAGCAATTAGAATGATTTAGATGATCGATCATTCTAGCTGTTCGAATCAGAAGAGTTCTGATCCATCGAAAGGAGTTTCGATGATGTCGATGATAGAGATCATGACATATCCCATTACCATATAGAACTGAACCTAACTGGGTCACACAAACAAGGGTTTGAATCTGGTGATCATCAATTGAACTGATCCAGTTCAATTGATCTGAATGAGATTCAATTAGGTTCAAGAAAATCGTGCTAGCACTCGATTGAACCTAACGTTCTTCTTTTACTATCATAAATAGTTGTCCTGACTGAGCCAAAGGAGTTTGTGCTCGATCAAAGGCCTTCACTTGGTCTGACTGGAGTCTATCCAGATCAGAAAAGGGTTGTCTTATTTTGTAAGACAATACCTGCCATTTTTGGTCACCTACCATTTCTCGTCCTTTGACTTTGGTCAAAAGTTGACCTTTGACTGGTCAAATATTGACCATTGATACTTTGACTTTTGTCCACATGTCATGCACCTATTGGAGAGCTGGTGGGGGCTTGTCCCCCTACCAGAAATTGGCAAGGAGGAGGGTGCACGCCAAGGGTGGCGTGCGCCCAAGTTTGAGGCGCCCAGGAGTCCCTGTTGGATAGGGACTCCATCTCCTTATTGGATTTCGATTAGACTCCTCCTAAGAACCAACTTTGACTGGTCTTAGGCACCATCTAAGGATGAATCCAAGGGACTCTATTCCCACCAATCAGATTTAGATCTGATTTTACAAAGGGTTGTGATTGGTTGGGATGAAGAGGAGTTGGATCACGCATAGTCTATAAATAAGACCCTATGCCCAACTCAAAAAAAAAATGCAATTCCCTATGCCCCAAGGCTACCTCTCTCTTCCTCCTCCATGCCAAGTTCATCTTCTCCCTCTCCTCTCCATGCCCAAAGAAGTTTGGGATCTCAGTTGGTGCAATCTAGGTGAGAGAAAGGCGACAGAAAGCTAGAAGGCTGTGCTGCTGCAAAGGACAACTGCTGATCTTCGAAAGCTATTTTGAAGATCCTCCAAATCAGATTTAGATCTAATTTTTGGAGACATGATAGAGAAGAAGAGAACCTCTAGATCTAGCCTGAGTGGATATCGATAGAGGCCAGGCACTTGCGTGGCTAGATCCAGAACCTTCCGCTGCTTATAGGATCATCAACAGATAATAGGATTACCCTACATCAAGGTAAATTAAATCTAATTTAATTTATCTATATTTTATTTTAATTATTAGAATAATAAAAATTAGATCTGAAATATTCCATCTCTGATTCAGATCAAAGAAAAAAATTTTGAAATATATCTCTTGATCCAATTAGATCTGAACGAACCTGATCCGAAAAATCAGGATTTTCCTTTAATAATAAGTTCTTAATTTTTGGTAATGGAGAACTCAAAGTCCAAGGGTCTACTGACTTAGATTTTATGTTCAATATAGATGATCGAAAGTTGACATCTGAAAATCTATTTGTGTAATGGTGGTGCTATTAGTTGAAAGAGTTTCAAACAAATAGTAATAACAGATTCTACCATGAAAGCAGAATACATCGCTGCATCAGAAGCTATGAAAGAGGCATTCTGATACAAGAAGTTTGCCATAGAGATCGGAGTGATGTTATCAGATGCTATTTCTCTGTACTGGGATAATAATGATGCCATAGCCCTTGCTAAGGAGCCGAGGTCTCACCAAAAATTCAAACACATCGAGCGGCGATATCATCTCATCCACGATTATCTTGAGAAAGGATACGTCGAGGTCAAGAGAGTCGACTCCATAGAGAATGCAGTAGACCCACTTACAAAGTTGTTAGGCCAACAGAAGATCGAAACCAATCTTGAGAAGATGGAATTTAGATTTATAGCCAATTAGATTTTAGTCAAGTGGGAGTTTGTTAGATATGTGTGCCCTAGAAGCTAGAATTGGTTGACACTTGCTATACACTTCTAAGGGAAAAATTATAATTTTAACTATAAATAATAAAATGGATTACTTTTTATCATAATGTGTATTTAGTGTCTATGATACATCCCTTGAGTTAATGGCAACGATAGTTTTTATTTTTAAGAGTTAAAAATTTGAAACATGAATTTTCATTATTAACTCATAAAATGTTCCTGACCGTAGGATCATCATGAAGATGGTGATTGATCCAAAAGTGTATAATCATTTTTTTATACAAGATGAGTCTTGAGTCTACGGTGTAGAGACACTAGAGCGAGAGTACAAGTACTCGTTAGAGAACGAGGGCACTGAGCGTGACCACCTCGAGCAGTCATTAGGAAGTCTACCTTCTCATCGGTAACTAGCTCGAAGTTACAGTCGTGTGTTTGGTTCTTTGACCTGAGGTGCATCGGTAGTTCACCTTGAGGGTGTTATAGTTTGACTACACTATGACTCGATCTCCTAGCCATTTGGAATCCTGAGGTGTATGTTGGCTATAACATGTTCATTGTAGAAATTGGATTGCACCAATAGAAAATCTATCTACCTCGGTAGATGAGGAGTAGCCCTATGATGATCATGAGAATCAAGTCTATAAGCCCATGGCCATGGCAGAGTGAAATAATAGAAAGAATTTCTATTAAGGTTTTTACATTGGACTTGAATCGAATGATTAATCATATAATGGATATTAGGGTTTGACAAGATTACCTTAACCTTAATCCAGTCGGGGCTCAAGATAGAAGAACATAATCACATAGGTAACTACATCGAGAGGTTCATTTTTAGTTCTAATAGATTGCCACCATATGTTGCTGGTGTCACTGGTAGATTTTGAGAGCAATTAGAATGATTTGGATGATCAATCATACTAGTTGTCTGAAATAGAAAAGTTCTGATCCATCGAAAGGTATTTTGATGATGTCGATGATAAAGATTGCGACATATCTCATTATCATATAGAACTGAATCTAACTAGGTCACACAAACAAGGGTTTCGATCTGGATATCATCAATTGGACTAAGCTAGTTCAATTGATTTGAATAATATTCAATTATGTTTAAGAAAATCGTGCTAGCACACGATTGAGCCTAATATTCTTCTTTAATTATCATTAAAAGTTGTCTCGACTGAGCCAAATATATTTGGGCTCACTCAGGTACCTTTACTTGATCTGACTGGAGCTTGTCCAGGTCAGAAAAGGATTGTCTTAATTGATGAGATGAATTTGAGACAATACCTGTCATTTTTCGTCACCTACTAAATTCTGTTTCGGACATTTGGTCAAATATTGACCTTTGACATTTAGACATCTACCCATATGTCATGCATCCATAGGAGAGAATTTTTGGATCAGTCCACCTGCTAAAAAGCAGATGGATAAGGGGTGCATGCCTTGGGAGGCGTGCGCCCATGGATAAAGCATCTGGAGTCCCATACATATGGGACTCCAGTTGCTTCGAGGTTTCTACCTAGGTGGCACCAAAGACTTATCTTTGATCAGTCTTGGCACCATCTTAGGATGATTTAGAGGGGCTCTCATCTGATTGAATTAGATGATGTTATCCCACCAATTAGATTTAGATCTGATTGCACAAAAGGCCATGATTGGTCGAGATGATGTGGCACTGCATGGCGCAACAGGACCTATAAAAATCCTATGTGCGCCAAGATCAAAAGAGCTTGACCCATTGCCAATGCGACAAGGCTGCCCCTCTCCCTCCTCCATGCCATCTTTAGCTGTTCTCTCTCCTACCCACGCCCAATAATTTTTGGGCACAAGTTTGGTGCGATCCAAGCAAGAGAAAGGCAATAGGAAAAGGAAGAAGGCAGCACTGCTACACGAGACAACTCATGCCTTCGAAAGGAGTTTCGAAAATCTTCAAAATTAGATCCAGATTTAACTTTGGAGAGGTGATAAAGAAGGAGAAGATCTCCGAATCCTATCCGAGTGGATACCGGTAGAGGCTAGACACTTGCATGGCTAGATTCAAAACCTCAAGCAGACATCAGGATCATCACAGGATAATCAGATTACCCTCAATAAGGTAAATTAAATTAGATTTAATTTATTTTTTATTTTATTTTTATATAGCAATAAAATATAGATCGTGAAAAAGTCTCAGATCTGATCTGGATCCATGAGAAAATTTTTTTGAAATATCTCTCTTGATCCAATTAGATCTGAACGAACCTGATCCGAAAAACTAGATTTTTCTTTCAATACCTTAGTCGGAAATTCTTGAACCATCTCAAGCAAAATGACATATTCTCTCATTGGACTCCACCTGGAATACCTTAACTTAACAAAATTTTAGAATGGAGGAATCAGATCCTATTAGATATGGTTCGATCCATGATGAACTTCATAAACCTTCTTGATTTTCTTTCGAAATATAGTTTGTTAATTACTATATATTTACTAAATAGGATTTCTTCTAAAACTATTCCTACCACACCATATGAGATATGGCATGTAAGAAATTAAGTCTGAGTCATCTCAGATTTGGGCTGTCCGCTCATGTCAAAAAACAACAAGCGGACAAGTTGTATAAGGTCCTTTAAGAGCTCGAATTCTAGGATACCAAGACATCTTAGGATATTTTCTATATTTCAAAAGATCACAATTGTATATGAGTGAACAGCCATCTTTTTTTAAAAATAGTTTATTCAAGATGGCGGCATTGAAAAGTAGATCAAGCTAGAGGAGAAAGTCTCCCAAGAGCAAAGAGCTAAGACCCTTTAGAACCAAATTAGTTTGAGCCAATACAATCACTACCTCCTCCACCTCGAAGATCAGAACGAATTTTTCGCCCCCCTGAGAGGTACTTAGGTACTATTTCAGAGGAAGTTGAGAAAATATTTTTCGTAGGTAATGGAGTTCATGTTGATGATCCCAAAACCTATAATGAGGCGATATCGATATCGACTTCGAGAAATAGTTAGAGGCAATAAAGTCAAAAATTGACTCGATGCACTCAAATCAAGTTTGGATCTTGTAGATCTATGAGAAATATATGTACCTATTGGGTTGTAAATGGATCTATAAGAGGAAAAGATTGGTGCAGATGAAAATGTAGAGCCATTCAAAACTAGAATTGGCAAAGTTATAGTCAGTGCGAAGCATTGACTATCAGTATACTTTTCACCCAGTAGCTGCTTAAATTCATTCCACATTGCTTGTTATTATAGCCTATTTTGATAATAAAATATGATAAATGGACGTAAAAATGGCATTCTTAAATAGATATCTTGAGAAAGATATCTATATGGAATAGTCGCTGGATTTCACATCTAGTGATACCGATCATAAAGTATGCAAGCTGCAAAGGTCCATATATGGACTTAAGCAAGCATCTCGGAGCTAGAATACTCATTTTAATGATGTGATCAAATTATTGGTTCATTTAAGAATGAGGAGAAATCATGTATTTTCAAAAAGGTCAGTGGGAGCACTATTATCTTCCTCGTACTATACGTGGATGATATCCTCCTTATTGAAAATGATATTTCCATGTTGACCATAGTTAAAATATGGTTATCTAAAGAAATTCTCCATGAAAACTAGAGAGAAGCATCCTTCATTCTTGGAATCAAGTCTTCAGAATATCTAACTGAATATAGATTGCTAGGTCTTTTACAAAATGTACATAGAGAAATTGCTAGAAGAATTTAGAGGATAACTCCAAGAGGTATTGTATCCTTCAGACATGGCATTCATCTCTCGAAGAAAATGTATCTCAACACACCAAAGGAGATTGAATGTATGACCAAGATCCCTTATGCTTCTACAATAGGGAGCCTCATGTATGCCATGTTATGTACACGACCTGATATAGCCCATGTTGTGAGTGTCACAAGTAGATATCAATCAAATCTAGAGAAAGAACACTGGACTTCTGTGAAATGTATCCTTAAGTAACTTAAGAAGAACTAAGGATATGTTTTTAATTTTTGGTAATGGAGAACTCAAAGTCCAAGGGTCTACTGACTCAGATTTTATGTTCGATATAGATGATTGAAAGTCGACATCGGAAAATCTATGTGTAATGGTGGTGCTGTCAGTTGGAAGAGTTCCAAATAAATAGTAATAGCAGATTCCACCATGGAAGCAAAATCACTCGCTACATCAGAAGCTGTGAAGGAGATCTCTGGTATAAAAAATTTACCACAGAATGGAGTGATGCCATCAATGCATTCCCTGTACTAAACAATAATGGTGCCATAGCCCTTGCTAAGGAGCCAAGATCTTATCAAAAATTCAAACACATCGAGCGGCGATACCACCTCATTCGTGATGATCTCGAGAAAGGATATGTCGAGGTCAAGAGAGTCGACTCCATAGAGAATGCGGTAGACCCACCTACAAATCGTTGGACCAGTAGAAGATAAAAAATCCATCTTGGAGAAGTGGAACTTAGATTTGTAGCCAATTGACTTTGGTCAAGAAAAGTTGTTAGATATGTGTCCTAAATCAGAATGGCTGACACTGCTATACACTTCTAAGGGCAAAAATTATAATTTTGACTATAATAATAAAATGGATTATTTCTATCATAATGTGTATTTAGTGTCTGTGATACAATCCCTTAAATTAATGCAATGATAGTTTTTATTTTCAAGAGTTGAAAATTTAAAACATGAATTTCATTATAACTCATAAAATCTCCTGATCGTAGGATCACTATGAAAATGGTGATTGGATTTCAAAGATGGTTTTACAATCATCTTTATATAGAATGAGTCTTGGATCTACGGGATGTAGAGCACTAGAGCGAGAGTATAGGTACTCGTTAGAGAATGAGAGCACTGAGCTGACCACCTCGAGCAGTCATTAGGAAGTCTACCTTCTCATCGATGACGGCTCGAATTACAGTCGTATTCTGGTCTTTGATCTGAGGTGCATCGGCAGCTCACCTTAAGGGTGTTATAGTTTGACTACACCATGACTCGGTCTCCTAGCCATTCGAAATTCTGAGTTCAGTTGCATAACGTGTTCATTATAGAATTGGATTGCACCAATAGAAAATCTATCTACCTCGGTAGATGAGGAGTAGCCCTATGATATCATGAGAATCAAGTTCATAAGCCCATGGCCATGGCAGAGTAAATAATAGAAAAATTTTCTATAAGGTTTTCACATTGGTCTTGAATCAAATGATTAATCATATGATGGATATTAGGATTTGACGAGATTACCTTAACCCCAATCCAGTCATGGCTCAAGATAGAAGAACTTAATCACACAGGTAACTGCATCGAGAGGTTCATTTTTAGTTCTAATGGGTTGCCACCATATGCTGCTAGGTATCACTGGTGGATTTTGAGAGCAATTAGAATAATTTAGATGATCAATCATACTAGTTGTCTGAATCAGAAAAGTTCTGATCCATCGGAAGGTGTTTCGATGATGTCGATGATAAAGATCGTGACATATCTCATTACCATATAGAACTAAATCTAACTAGGTCACACAAATAAGGGTTTTGATCTGGATATCATCAATTGGACTAACCCTATTTAATTGAATTGAATAATATTCAATTAGGTTCAAGGAAATCATGCTAGCACATGATTGAACCTAATGTTCTCCTTTAATTATCATTATAAGTTATCTCGACTGAGTCAAATATGTTTGGGCTCACTCAGGTTCCTTTACTTGGTCTAACTGAAGCTTGTCCAGGTCAGAAAAGGGTTGTCTTAATTTATGAGATGAATTTGAGATAACACCTGCCATTTTCCATCATCTGCTAAATCCTATTTCAGACATTTAGTCAACAATTGACCTGACACTTAGACATCTGCCCATGTGTCATGCATCCATAGGAGAGAATTTTTGGACCAGTCCACCTACTAAAAAGTAGATGGATAAGGGACATACGCTTAGGGATGCATGCGCCCATGGATAAAGCATCTGGAGTCTCATATAGATGGGACTCCAGTTGCTTCGGGGTTTCTACCTTGGTAGTGCCAAAGACTTATCTTTGATCAGTCTTGGCACCATCTAAGGATGATTTAGGGGCTCTCATCTATTAGATAGATGATTTATCCATCAATCAATTTAGATCTGATTGCATAAAAGGCCATGATTGGCTGGGATGTATGTGCACTGCATGTCGCCGAACAAGGTCTATAAAAACTCCATCCTGCACCAAGATAAAAAGCTTGACCATTGCCCATGCCACAAGGCTACCCCTCTCCCTCCTCCATGCCATCTTTAGGTGTTCTCTCTCCTATCCATGCCCAAGAATTTTTGGGCATAAGTTTGGTGCGATCCAAGCAAGAAAAGGCAACAGAAAGGAAAGAAAGGCATCACTTGGCAAGAGAACAACTCATATCTTCGAAAGTGTTTGAATCTTCAAAATTAGATCGAATCTGATTTTTATAGAGGTGATAAAGAGGAAGAAGATCTCCAGATCCTATTCGAGTGGATACCGATAGAGGTCAGGCACTTGCGTGGCTAGATCCAGAATCTCAGGCAGACATCAGGATCATCATAGGATAATCAGATTATGCTTAACAAGATTAATTAAATTAGATTTAATTTATTTTTTATTTTATTTATTTTTTTATTAGATCAATAATATCAGATCTAGAAAGTCTCAAATCTGATTTAGATCTAAGAAATTTTTTTTTGAAATATCTCTCTTGATCCAATCAGATCTGAATGAATCTGATCTGAAAAACTAGGTTTTTCCTTCACTTAGTTCTTCCTTCTCTTTTCTGTGTCCTTCATCTTCTTGAAGCCCGAGTACTCTGAATCACCTTCCTTACAGTCATCCTACCTCTGATCATCCTTCGATTCTTCGACCATATTTTCGTCTCCTCCGATCACTTTAGGTTAGTGCCCTAACCCTTTATTTGCACTTCTTTACTCATCTTCTATTTTTTTCTTTTC
The DNA here is from genome assembly GCA_006176705.1 of Cocos nucifera. Classification (NCBI taxonomy): domain Eukaryota; kingdom Viridiplantae; phylum Streptophyta; class Magnoliopsida; order Arecales; family Arecaceae; genus Cocos; species Cocos nucifera. The sequence continues at coordinate 83,234 of QRFJ01005062.1, read as the reverse complement.
AGTTTTTTCATAAGAGTTCCATTGTTCTTTCTAGGTTCTTTCAAAAGTTTTGTAATATTTTTATTTTGATTTTTTGGGGATTTTTCTAGTTAAGTTTGATCTAGATGTCTTATGAAATATCTTGGTCCTTCGATTCTAAGAGTTCGGCCCATCCAAACTTGGTAGGTTCTAGCCTTAGGAAAACTGTCGAACCAATTGAGACACCTTGGCCAACCTTCATCTCTGAGACCATTTCCTATTGATTATATTCTAAAGACCTTTCTTTTATAAGGATCCAGTATGAAATTTTTTTCGAATACGAATTGGAGCTTTTCGGACCAAGCGACCGAGCTTGTGCCCCTCCCTTAAGTCGCTTCTGCTTGTATTTAGAGGTCTTTCATGCTGGATTAAGACTTCCTCTTTCTCATTTTATTGTAGTACTCTTCTATTTTTTAAACATCTCTTTAGCCTCTATGGTGCCAAACTCTTTTAGATTTATCATAGGATTCCTTTCTCTTTATATGTCAATCAAGATTCATCCTACCATCTCCTTATTCTGCAACTACTTGATCTTCAAACATCACCCTACTGCCAAGGACTAGTGGTACTTGTCCTCCAAGTTCATCAAGAAGGGATTACTTAAGGGTGCTCCTTCTTTCATTCATAATTGGAAGGAAAAATTTTTCTATATCTCCTGTCCTTCTTTAAAACTAGGGCTTCCTCCTTAGGGGTAGTTGAGAGACTCCATTCATCGAGCTCCTAGATTAGAAAGAAAGGACCTCAACTCGATTAGTAAATTAAGAAACTACTGAGCTCCTCCACTATTAAATTTGCTAGAAGCCTAGATAATATTCAATCTTGGCTTAAGTCCCCTCAACCCGGCAAGTATATTTTTATATCTTGTTAGCTGTATTTTATCCTTTTAGTTTCTTCTACTGCTGTAGAAATGACTTCGAAAGAAGTAAACCGGCTATCCCAAAGAATCAAAACCCTTAAGTGTAAGGGTGATTCTTCGGGAGAGCCATCGAAGCGGGCAAGGGCCGAAGATCCAAGTTCAACTATGCCGATCCAAGCTGCACCTATTTCCACAACTGCAGTAGCCCCAAGCTCGATCTCGCCCAACGATGTAGCTACCTCTGCTCTTCCTGGGCAAGGGGGAGTGGTGAAGAAAAAGAAGGCCGCCACTAAAAGAGTTAGGAGAACTAAAGGATCTGGTGGCGAGAACTCCAATCGGGAGCAAGGCTCCCTGGATGATTGGGAGGTCGTCTAGCCTTTGATGGAAGGGTGCATCCTTCCACACTTTTTTGAAAAGATAGTTCACATGGATGATGAGGAAAAGATTAGGAAAGCTTTTGTAGCCTTCCTCAAGGTAATTAACTTCTCCTTTGTGCCAAGTTGAATACCAATAAATCTTGAAGCTGTAACTTGTATCTTGTTATTTGTAGCTGGGGTATTATCTATATGCCCATGCAGAAGCTACAAACCTTCGCAAAGCTGAGGCTTTGAAAGCTATCCAAGAGGTTCAGGCCAAGGTTAGGTGTTTGAGGAAAGCTCACTCAGCCAAAGTTAGGCATCTTCAGGAAGAACTTCAGAAGGAGGAGCAACCATTAGTAGAACTGAAAGATGTCTTAACTTTAGAAGAGAACAAGTGGAAAAAGGCCGAGGAGGAGGTTGGTGCAGAGAGGGAGCAAGCCATCAAGGCCTTCAAGTCCTCTAAGGCAATGGAGGACATCAAAATAGCCTTCGCCCAAGAGGCCTTCCTCAAAGGATTCAAGATCTACCAAGAGAGGATGGCTGAAAGATTTTCTGAGCTTGATCTTAGTTTCTTGATGGAGGAGTCTTCTAACGATGAAGCCAGACCTTCCATTGTTGCCATCAATTTATCTTCCGTCGAGCTACCCACTGTGACTTCTGAGCCTACCCAAGAGCCTGAGACCGCTGAAGTTGCACCGAGCTCATCCATTGATCCTCCTACAGAGGTTGGTGGCTTTCTATAATTGTACTCCTTTTTTAACTTGTTCCTATATTCAGAACATTTTTAGTAATGAAAATGGACATCTTTTTTTGCCATACTATTGTATCATGATGTTTTTCTTAGATATGTGTGCCTTAGAAGCCAGAATTCGCTGACACTTATAATACACATCTAAGGACAAAATTATAATTTTGACTATAAATAATAAAATGAGTTATTTTCTATCACAATGTGTATTTGAAAGTGTCTATGATACATCCCTTGAGTTAATGGTAATGACTATAGGTCCTTTAGACAATGTGTATTTTCTATCCCTTGGGATTGTCCGGCTCATGTCAAAAGACAATAAGCGGAGAAGTTAGACTATAGGTCCTTTAGAGCTCAATTCATAGGATATCCTAAAGAATCATTAGGATATTATTTCTACATTTCAGAAGACCATAATGTGATTGTGAGTCGGCAAGCCATTTTTCTTGAAAAATAGTTTATTCAAGATAGCGGCATTGGAAAGCAGATCAAGCTAGAAGAGAAAGTCTCCCAAGAGCAATGAGCTAAGGACCCCATGGAACCAAATCAGGTTGAGCCAATACAATCACTACCTCCTCCATCTCATAGATCGAAAAGAATTTCTCATCCCTCTAAGAGGTACTTAGGTACTATTTTAGAAAAAGTAGAGAAAATATTCCTCATAGGTAATGAGGTTCATGGTGATCCCAAAATCTATGATGAGATGATATCGGATATTGACTCCAAAAAATAGTTAGAGATAATGAAGTTAGAAATTAACTCGATGCACTCAAATCAAGTCTGGACCTTGGAAGATCCACCAGAAAGGTATAGTACCTATTAGGTGTAAATGGATCAACAAGAAAAAGATTGGTGCAGATGGAAATGTAGAGACATTCAAAGCTAGATTAGTGGCAAAAGATTATAGTTAGCACGAAGGCATTGACAATCAGGATACCTTTTCGTCAGTAGCTATGCTAAAATCCATCCGCACACTGCTTGCTGTGCAGCCTATTTCGATTATGAAATATGACAAATGAACGTAAAAACGGCATTCTTAAATGAATACCTTGAGGAAGATATCTATATGGAACAGCCGCAAGGTTTCACATTCAGTGATGCTAATCACAAAGTATGCAAGCTACAAAGGTCCATATATGGACTTAAGCAAGCATCTCAGAGCTAGAATACTCATTTTAATGATGTGATCAAATTATTTGGTTTCATCAAAAATGTGGAGGAACCATATTTTCTCAAAATTGTCAATGAAAGTGCTATTATTTTCCTCGTACTATACATGGATGATGTCCTTCTTATTGGGAATGATATTTCCATATTGACCATAGTTAAAATATGGTTATCTAAAGAATTCTCCATGAAAGACCTAGGAGAAGCATCTTTCATTCTAAGAATCAAAGTCTATAGAGATAGATCGAATAGGATGCTAGGTCTTTCACAGAAGATGTACATAGAGGAAGTGCCAAAGAGGTTTAGCATGGAAAACTCAAGAGGGGATTAGTACCCTTCAGACATGGCATTCATCTCTCCAAGAAAATGTGTCCCAACACACCTGAGGAGATTGAACGCATGAGCAAGATCTCTTATGCTTCTGTAATAGGAAGCCTCATGTATGCCATGTTATGTACACAACCTGATATAGCCCATGCTGTGAGTGTCATGAGTAGATATCAGTCGAATCTTGGTGAAGAATATTGGACTTCTGTGAAATGTATCCTTAAGTACTTGAGAAGAACTAAGGATATGTTGTTGATTTTTGGTAATGGAGAACTCCAAGTCCAAGGGTATACAGATTCGGATTTTATGTACGATATAGATGATCAAAAGTCGACATCTGAAAGTCTATTTGTGTGTAATGGTGGCACTATCAGTTGGAAGAGTTCCAAGCAGACAGTGATAGCAGATTCTACCATGGAAGCAAAATACATCGCTGTGTTAGAAGCTGCGAAGGAGGCATTCTGGTACAAGAAATTCATCGTAGAGATCAAAGTAATGCCATCGGATGTCATTCTTCTGTACTATGATAATAATGGCATCATAGCTCTTACTAAAGAGCTGAGGTCTCATCAAAAATTCAAGCACATCGAGCGGCGATATCACCTCATCCATGATTATCTCGAGAAAAGTCATATCAAGGTCAAGATAGTCAACTCCTCATACAATATGGCAGACCCACTCATAAAGCTGTTGGGCCAGCAAAAGATCGAAACCCACCTTGAGAAGATGGGACTTAGATTTATTGCCAATTGACTTTAGGTCAAGTTGGAGTTTGTTAGATATGTGTGCCCTAGAAGTCAGAATTGGCTGACACTTATAATACACATCTAAGGGCAAAATTATAATTTTAACTATAAATAATAAAATAAATTATTTTATGTCACAATGTGTATTTGAAAGTGTCTGTAATACATCCCTTGAGTTAATGGTAATGATAGTTCATATTTTCAAGAGTTAAAAATTTAAGATATAAATTTTCATTATTAACTCATAAAATGCTTCTGACCGTAGGATCATCATGAGGATGGTGATTGATCCAGAAGGTTGGTGTACGATCACTTCTTTAGGGTAGATGAGTCTTGACTCTATGGTGTAGAGACATTGAAGCGAGAGTACAGATACTCGTTAGAGAATGAGGGCACTGAGTGTGATCATCTCGAGCAGTTATGAGAAAGTCTACCTTCTCGTCGATGACTGGCTCAAAGCTGCAGTGATGTGTCCGATTCTTTGATTTGAGGTGCATCGATAATTCACCTAGAGGGTGTTATGGTTTGATTACACCATAACTCGATCTCCTAGCCATTCGAAATCCTGAGGTGTATGTTGGCTATAGCATGTTCATTGTAGGAATTGGATTGCACCAATAGGAGATCATCTACCTTGGTAAATGAGGAGCAGCCCTATGATGATCATGAGAATCAAGTCCATAAGCCCATGGCCATGGCATAGTGAAGTAATAGAAAGAGTTTTTATTAGAGTTTTCATATTAGACTTGAATCGAATGATTAATTCATATGACAGGAAATTTGGATTTGATGAGATCACCTAAACCCTAATCCAATCAGGGCTCAAGATAGAGGAACTTAATCACATAGATAACTATACCGATAGGTTTGCTTTCAGTTCTGATGGATTGCCACCATATGCTGCTAGGTGTCACTGGTAGATTTTGGAAGAAATTAGAATGATTTGGATGATCGATCATACTACTTGTCTGAATCAGAAAAGTTCTGATCCATTAGAAGGTGTTTCGATGATGTCGATGATAGAGATCATGACGTATCCCATTACCACATGAAACTGAACCTAATTTGATCACACAAATAAGGGTTTGGATCTAGATATCATCAATTGGACTAACCCAGTTCAATTGATTTAAATAAGATTCAATTAGGTTCAAGAAAATCGTGCTAGCACACGATTGAGCCTAATGTTCTCCTTCAACAATCATTAAAGCTTGTCTCGACTGAGGCAAATATATTTGGGCTCACTCAAAAATGTTTACTTGATTTAACTAGAGCTTGTTTAGGTCAGAAAAGGATTATCTTAATTTATGAGATAAATTTGTGATAATACCTATCATATTTCGTCATCTGCTAAATCTTATCCTTTGACTTTGGTTAAACATTGACCTTTGACACTTAGACATCTGCCCATGTATCATACATCCATAGGAGAGAATATGGGGCTTTGTCCCCCTACTAAAAAGTAGAAAGGGAGGGGGTGCATGCCTCCCTAAGAGATCACATCAAGGCAGGCACCCCATGAGGATCACGCTAGGAGTCCCATACAAATGGGACTCCAGGTTGCTTCATGCTTTCAACTTAGGTGGCACCAATGAGTCCTCTTTGACCAGTCTTGGCGCCACCTAAGGAGGTTTATAAGGGATTCTAATCTGATTAGATTAGATGATGTCATCCCATTAATCAGATTTAGATTTGATTGCACAAAGGCCATGATTGGTTGGGATGATGTGGCACTGCATGGCGCAGCAGGGTCTATATAAACACTATCTGCGCCTAGGATTGAGAGGTTCTACCCTTTGCCCATGCCACTAGGCTTCTATCCCTCCCTCTCCATGCCACCTTTAGGTCCTCTCTCTCCTATCCACGTCCAAGACATTTTGGGCTCGAGTTTGGTGCGATCCAAGCAAGAGAAAGGCGATAGGAAAGGAAGAAGGCAGCATTACTGTAAGAGACAATAGCTGATCTTCAAAAGATATTTTGAAGACCTTCAAGATCAGATCTAGATCTAATTTTTGGAGCATAGATTAAGAAGGAGAAGATCTTCAAATCTTGTTCGAGTGGATACCGATAGAGGCCAGGCGTTTGTGTGGCTACATTCAGAACCTTAGGCAAACATCGAGATCATCACAGGTTAATAGAATTATCCATAACAAAGGTATAATTAAATAGATTTAATTAATTTAATTTTATTTTATTTTATCAGATCAATAAAATTAAATCTGAAGAGTCTCAGATCTAATTTGGATTTAAGAGAAAAATTTTTGAAATATCCATCTTGACCAAATCAGATCTGCACGAATCTGACCCAGGAAATAGGATTTTTTTCTTCAGTTTTCATATATTAATGCAGTCTTCCATTGATTCCGAACCTCTACCTTAGAGGATCCCCTTGAAGGCTGTTAATAAAGATTTAAACAAAAAAAATTACCATCTTAGCAAAAAATTGGAGAAAGTTGAGGACGAGCTTCGAAAATAAAAAAAGAATTATGTTGAGACTATTGTCGAAATTAATCGTCTGCACCAATCCTCCAAGCAGTTCTTTAAAGAATATACCACCAAGAAAAACCATCTAAAAGAAGAACTTTCAAAAACTAGAAATTTCCCCAGCAAAAAATGCTGGACCCTGATGGTCAAGATTTATTCTCTTGAGGCCAAGCTTTGTGAAGCAAAAAAGAAGATCGGCCAATTGGAGAGAGGTTTGGCCTGGACCCAAAGTAAGGTAAAGTATGAATGGGACTGGTCAAAGAAATTCTCCAACCTTAAGAAATAATTGCACGATGCTGAGATTGCGTATGACACTTATCGAATTGGCTAGTCTGGGTAGACTGAAGATCTGAAAAAGAAACTTGATGCGGCTAACATTGAAGTGTCTCAGCTTTGGAAGTAGTTGGCAGATAAAGCTTTGATCGGTCCAAAAGGGAGAGGAAATTGCCACTTTGAGGAGGATCATGGGGGATCTTTCGATGATTCACGAGAAGACTAAGGCCAAACTCTTGCAGCTCAAGATCTAGACAACTTAAAACAAGAATGCAGTGAAGGACGTCGAAGCTAAATCTGCGATTCTGAGAAAAAGACTAAGAGAAATAGAAGATGATCTTCAAAGAGCCAATAAATTACTTGGCGATAGTTTAGCAGCAAGGAGAGATCTAGAAGAAAATGTTAATGATTTGAAATATGCTCTTATATTAGCTGGGGCCGACAGTCTGAAGTTTGATTTCGAATAGGACTTCATCTTCTTTTTTTTTATAATCAATCTTGATGACCTGTGTAATGAACTTTAATTTTAATGCAATGATATTTCTTTCATTTACTTTTCTATGCCCCACTTTGGTTTGATGCTTTCTAATTCTCTTTATTTTCTTATCGCACCCAATGTTGACATCATCTCAAAATAATAATTTTAGTTTTGCATTTGGGCATTTGTCCCTCTTATTTATGGACAAGGATTTTTGAACTCGATTTGAAGCATCCACGAGCTATAAGTCTTTATAGCCTTAGTTTTCCTTCTGTTTGAGAACTGAAGGTCTACAGTCTTATTGGGATGAAATTAACCTTTTGTCTTAAATAAATGGAGTTCTTCACCCTTGCTGTGATGAGGTTAACCTTCTATCTTAAATAACCAGAGGCCTTCACCCTTGCTATGATGAGGTTAACCTCTTATCTTAAATAACCAGAGGCCTTCTACTTCATTTGGAAATGAAGTTCGGTTGGATAATTTCCTGTCATCATATAATTTTGCACCAAATATAAGAATGTTAAAGTAAGAGAATTTTATTGAAATATGATTATTGATAGTACATTTGTAAGTTTTCTAAATTCCATAATCGTGGAGATGTAGCCCCTTCGAGCTTCTTTAGATAGTATGTTCCTGGTCGGACGATTTTCATAACCTTATAAGGACTTTCCCAGTTCGAAGAAAGCTTTTCTTGGCTTTGTGGTAGAGAGATGTTTGTCCTTCATAGCACCAGATCTCCAACTTTAAAAATTTTACTTCTGACTCTGAAATTATAGTAGCAATCCATCTTTTGTTTATAACACTACTACAAAAATGGCCTATGGTAGTGCTTACTATGGCAGCAATTTTTGAAACCACTGCCATAGCTCCTACGGCAGTGGTTTTCGTTAATCGCTGCTATAAGTCGGACCTATGACAGTGATTTTTATAATGAACCACTGCCATATATATAAATATTTTTAAATATTATATAATTTTAAAATTTAATATCCATCTTCACCGTTCAGTATCTAAATAATTATCATTAGAGTGTCGTTGCAAAAGATTGCCTCGATCCGATGGCCCTAGCTTCGTCGATCAAAAAAATTTGATTTTGACGATCATGAATGATGATGCAATGATTTGATAGATGAAGACTTTTGATGGATCTAAAAATCTGCAATAATGATCTCGGTGATGTTTGTAGCATACTATCAAAGTTTCACTTCAATCGGATATCGTTATCTTGGTCAATTTAGTATAGGTTAGTTTCGATCGTTAAATGATAAATGAGTGATCAAAGAATCAAATGGTGTCCGATTATGAGATAATTTTTTTTATAAATGATCTTGGCTACTACTTTAATCATTTTTTATGGTGGTGATTATAAAATTCAACTCATGATATGAAGAACGATCTAAAATTATACATCTTCTGATAACCATTCTAAAACTTCACTAGTTGTTATACTCGTACTTTTACAATATCTGCTTAACATGAACAGTTTGTACAAAAATGATTTAAATTTTACTATCATCATCATATAAAATATTTAAAATTATAATAAAAATTATTTAACTAAAAAATTATCTCATAATATTTAAAAAATTATTTAACCCTTTGATTGCTTGTTTCTAATTTAATGACCGAAATCATTCCATACTAAATTGACCATGATAACAATATCCGATTGAAGTAAAACTTTGATAGTATGCTACAAACATTATTGAGATCATTATTGTAGGTTTTTGGACCCATCAAAGATCTTCATCTATCAGATCATCACATCATCGTTCGTGATCATTAAAATCAAATTTTTCTAATCGATGAAGCTAGGGCCATCAGATCGAGGCGATCTTTTGCGATGACACTCTGATGATAATTATTTAGATAATGAATGATGAAGATGGGTATTAAATTTTAAAATTATATAATATTTTAAAAAAATTTAAAAAATTATTTTCAACCTATGGCAGTGGTTATCAAAAATCGCTGCTATAGATCTACAACTGCGGTTATAGAACCACTGCCATAGATCTATGGCAGTGATTTTGGATAACCACTATCGTAGATCTATGGCAGTAGTTTGATATCCATTGCCATAGATCTATGGCAGCGGTTCGATAACCGCTGCCATAGATTAGGTTAAAAATCTTTAAATTTTTTCTTTCCTTCCGTGCGTGCTCGATCTCTCTCTCCCCCTCCTCTTCATCGTCTGTGAGACTCCTTCCCCTTCGGTCGGCATCACCCCTCCTCCCCCTCGATCGGCATCGCCCCTCCTTCCCCCTCAACCGGTGCTGCCCCTCCTTCCCCCTCCCTCTCCGGCCCCCATCCCCAGCCGCCCCTCCCCGCCACCCCCGCCACCCCCCCACCTGGCCCCTCCACCCCTCCATCCGACCCTCCCTTGGCCCCCAGCGAAACCCCCCCCTCCGACAAACCCCCATCCGACCCTCCTTCCCAGTGAACCCTCCCTTCAACGAACCTCCATCCCGACCCTCCCTTGGCCCCTTGTGAAATCCCCCCTCCGACGAACCTACATCCACCCCTCGACCCCATCCATCGACCCCCCGTGAAACCCCTCCCCCACACTCTATCCTCCTCTGACCCTAGAGCGAAACAAAAATCCCCTTCCGACAAGCCCCCCTCCACTCTCCTTCGACCCCCATAAAACCCCACCCCTCCACCACCACCACCATTCTGACCCTCCCACGGTCGAGTGTGAAGCCTCCTTCGACCTTCTTCACTATGCCCCCCTCCTCCTAGCCCCCATCCCCGGCCACCCCTGCTCTCTTTCTTTTCTCTTTTTCTCTCTTCTCTATCTCACTATCTTGCTTTTATTTTGTAGGTTACCTCTAGTGCCATCGTCCTCCTCTAGCGTCGTCGCCGACGATCCTCAGAGCTTTCAGTGCGACCCGTTCTCTATAGTTGTAGGTATAATTTTTTTCTAATTTTGTAGTATTATTTATTAATCATATATATTTATAATAATTTATAAAATATTTATAATAAATATTATAAATATTTATTATAAATATTATAATTATCTGCATGTCGTAGTTTTTGGGTCATACCGTGGCAGTAGCCTTAGGCCATGCCATGTCGACGGCTGTGGACTAGATCTATCAATGGATTGGATTTGAATCAAAATTTGGATATTCAAATCTGGATTCAATTTTAATTACTAGTATCGAATCCAAATTCGAATACCCAATGGGTCTGTACTTAAGAGAGGAAGGAGGGATCCAGCCTCGTCGCCATCATTAGGAGGTAGGGGGTCTGGCATCGCTGCCATTATTAGGAGGTAGGGGGTCCGACATCGCTGCCATTATTGGGAGGAAGGGGGTCCGAACTCGTCGATAAGGGAGATCGAGAGAGGGAGAGTGGATGATCGAGAGAGCGAGAGAGGGAGGGAGGTGGTCCGGCCTTGCCGGCATCATTGGGAGGGATGGGGTCTAGCCTTGCCAGCAAGAAGGATCGAGAGAGTGAGAGAGGAAGGGATGGGGTCCGGCCTTACCGATGAGGGAGATTGAGAGAGAGAGAGAGGAAGATCGAGAGATGAAAAAGCTGGGAGGGAGGGGTTCGGCCTCGCCGCCATCATCGATGAGAGAGATTGAGAGAGGGAGTGATCAAGGGGATGGCACACAGCCGAGCCAGCTCGAATACATAGTCGAGCTGGCTCGGGCTGTGATCGAGCCAGTTGGGGAAGGACCCTAGCCGGCTGTCTCAGGTACAGAGTCGGCTATCTCAGGCACGGAGCCGGCTCGACCTCCGTGTGAATAGAATTTGATATGTTAGGATGTTATATTGATTAATGTTCATTAACGTTGTAGGTCACGATGGCACCAAAATGCCATCTAGCTTTCACCCCTATCCCTCGATGGATTACGCGTAGTTCAGCATTTTGAGGAGCAGTTAGAGCATACTCTATCCACCTTGACATTGGCTGCTTAGGGACCTCCACCATCGATATTTACTTCACCGATGGCATCTACTCCACTGATAGTTGAGCCTCTATCGTCACCCATATCTGGGGCATATGCTACTATGCAGACATCTGAGTGTACATTTTTATTATATTAGCATAACTTTATTTTTTATATAGTATTTGTACACTTATATATTTACATAACATATTTGCATTACAGGTGCATCATCTAGCTGGATATTTTATGGTCCCATATGTATGGCATACGTGTGGAACCACCAGCATTAGGTGATGGTCTATTATAATATGGAGGGAAGGTCGGTAGGGGAGATCGCATGGGAGATGCATTTCCTTTTTGGAGTGCTTGTGAGGTGGTCGGACATCATTCCCGTAGAGCTCAGAGACTGGCGTTTGATGGATGCTACCATCAAGAATTGGGTATGGGAGGAGATACAGGTAGGTATGCACATCTTAGTTATATTTATGCATTTTATATATCTACACTATATATGTTTGATTATAATAATTTTGTAACTAATTTTTGATAAATTTATGCAGAGGAGGCATGACTTTCTCGATCACGAGAGGGCTTAAGATGCTCGACTGAAGAAGATCAGAGAGTTATACCAGGATTACAAGGTCAAGCTCCATAGAGGATGGCTCAAGCACCGATGAGACACTCTAGAGGAGCTTGTTTCCTGGATACAAGACTGTCCTCTGAGTTAGTGGGAGAGGATGGTTAGACACTGGAGGAGTTAGGAGTTCGAGGTAAAATTCCTAACTTTTAAATTTTTCAATATGCTTAAAATTTTATTTAAATATTTTTTAAATATTTATTATTTATTTGAATACTTGTTAGACTATCTTTCATCAAAACTAAGAGAACCGTGCAGCCTAGGAGTATAAGCACACTCTAGGCCATGAGTTTATGGCCAGTCGTGTGCATAGAGAGGTAATTAATTCTAAATCTTACTAGATAAATTAAATTCATATTTTTTAACATCTTTCTAATAAATTTATTTTTTATTATAGCTGATGAGAGATGGAGTGATGCCCAGCCATAGCGAGATCTTTCGATCCAGCTGTACGGATAAGATGGACAGGCCGATGAACGTCGTGATCGGGCATATTTTTGTAAGTATTAAATATATTAGTATATATGATTAGTATTATAGCATTTTTTATAAAATTTTATTTTAATTTATAATTATAGAATCAATTAGATGCACTCGCGAGCGAGGGCCTGGATACCTCTGGGCCCCATGACCATCTATCTTAGGTCTTGGGGCCTGAGCACTCTGGGAGGATCCGATGTAGGCTAGGACACACACCGAAGAGCTACTGGTCCGAGAAGAGTGTCTCCTTATAGATTGCTGATGTCGTCAGTCAGAAGGAGCTTGAGAAGGTGTTGGCACGGATAGATCATGCTATGATGTGGGCAGATTGGGTTGAGGAGCATGCATCTCATCTGGAGGGCATCATGAGAGACATGATGTCGATGCTTAGTGCATATTTTGGAGTCACGAGCTTTGAGAATATGTTGGCCTGCATTCCAGCTCCAGCTCCAGCTCTGACTTTCGGTGACGACGATGATGATGTAGATTTAGGAGACTTTTAATGTATTTTATTTTTTTAAAAAAATATTATAATAAATTTTATTCAATAATAAAATTTTAGCATTTTAGAATAATTTTTATATTTATTATATTTTCTTATGTTATATATCTATATTATCAGATAAAATATATAAAAAAATAAAAATTTTATTTTTTTTAATTATTCAAGATCTATGATAGTGATTTTATAATCGCTACCATATCCGTGCCAACCGTTGCCATAGGTTCCTCGTGTAAACGGTGCCAACCGCTACATTAGATCTATGACAGCGGTTAAGAAATCGCTACTATAGATTACTTAGGTAGTAGTTATGTAACCGCTGCTATAGATTAACTATGGCAGCGATTACATAATCGCTGCTATAGGTTGATCTATTGCAGTGGTTTATAAACTGCTGCAATAGGCTATTTATGGTAGTGGTTCAAACAACCACTGTCATAGAGCAACGATGATGGCCGCAGTAGCAGTGGTTAGAAAATCGCTGTCATAGCCTATGGCAGTGATTTTTTGGGCTACGATAGTGGTTACGAACCACTGCCTTAGCCCTTTTTTATAGTAGTGTAAGCTACAATCCAAATTTGGGCCTTTTCTCGCATTTCATCAAGCAGGTTGAGGTTTGCTCTGAGATCCTATGAGTTGTCCTATTCACTAAAGCCTTCAACTCATGCCGAGGAAAGTTCAAGCTCGATTGGTATTGCTGCTTCAGTTCCAATAGCCAGGGCAAAGAAAGTTTCTCCAGTTGGCAGCCTTTGAGTGGTTCTATAAGCCCAAAGAATATGATAGAGTTTGTCCACCCACATCCCTTTTGTCCTTTTAAGTCTCGCTTTGATCCCTTGCAGTAGGATCCTATTTGTTATCTCAGCTTCGCCATTGTCCTGTGAGTGAGCTACTGATATAAAATGATGGAAGATATTCAGATCTTCACAAAACTCAGCAAATTTTGCTCCCATAAACTGACATCCATTATCTATGATAAGAGTTTGAGGCTAAATCTATAGACTATTGATTTCTAGACGAAGTTCTATACTTTAACTTCAATAATTTTTGCTAGGGGTTTAGCCTCAACTCATTTAGTGAAATAATCCACAACCACTAGAAGAAGTTTTCTTTGTCCAGATGCCATGAGAAAGAGCCCAGGTATGTCCATCCCCCACTGTATAAATGGTCAAGGAGCACTCAGAGGTGTGAGTTATGAAGCTGGTTGTCTCTGAATGTTGGTATTTTTCTTACATCGATCATATCTCTTCACATAATCTGTGGCATCCTGTTGCATAATCAGCCAGTAGTATTCTTGACGAAGTAGTTTGTAAGATAATGATCTGACCCCAAGATGATTTCCTCATATACCTTCATGAACTTCCTTCAGTGCATAATCAGCTTCAGAGGGTTGAAGACATCTAAAAAGTGGCAAGGAGTATGACCTCTTATATAGCTTATTCTCATATAAAACACAACGAGATGCTTGGTTTCTCAACTTTCGAGCTTCTTTTGGATCCCTAGGCTGTGTGCCATCTTTAAGGTATAAAACAAGTGGGTTGATCCAGCTAGGCTTAAGATTGACCTACATCATAGTTTAGGATTCTTTTGAGCTTGGGTGTTGCAAAACTTCAAAGAAGACTTCTTTTGCCAATTCACTTGGAGCCAGAGTAGCTAATTTAGAGAGAAGGTTGGCCCTAGCATTTTCTACTCTAGGGATCTACTGAATGTCAAAGCTACTAAAGGTCAAAGTTAGGCTCCTTACTTTTTTCAAGTACCTCTTCATACTTTCCACCCGAGCTTCATAATTACTATTAACTTGCCCCACCACCAGGTAAGAATCACTATAGATTTTTACATGATTTGCTTCTAATTCTTTAGCTATTCTTAACTCAATGATCAGAGCTTCATATTCAGCTCTATTATTTGTTGCAGAAAACTCAAAGCATAGCGCGTATTTTGTAATAACTCCTTCTAGATTGATTAGAATCAAGCCTACACTTGCTCTTAAAGCATTAGATGAACCATCTACATATAGAGCCCAGAAGTTCTTAGGAAGATCTACTCTTTCTTCAATGAGGTTCATTTGAGAATTGAAAGTACAAAACTTATTGCTGTTCAGGTTCAATGGGATCCAGAATGGTGCACTATGAAGTCGGCCAATATTTGAGCTTTAATGGATGGCCATGGCTGAAAATTGATGTTGAACTTGATGAGCTCAATCATCCATTTAGCTATTCTCCTAGAGGTATCAAGTCGATGAACTACTTTGATAGACTGATCAGTAAGAATCATGATCGTATACCCCTGGAAATAAGGTCGAAGCTTTTGAGCTGCAATCAATAGGACATAAGTTAGTTTCTCTAATTTTATATATCTTATTTCAGTATCCCTCAAAACTCGGCTTATGTAGTAGATAGGCTTCTGAATTTTTGCCTCCTCTCTGATCAGGATAGCTCCAATTGCTGTAGGTGACACCATCAGATATAGAAAAAGTTCTTCACCAAGTTCGAGTTTGGCAAGGAGAGGAGGTGAGCCGAGGTAGTTCTTCAATTTCTCAAAAGCTTGCTAACACTCAGGAGTCTAGAAAAAAATTTTTAGCTGCTTGAGCACTTGAAAGAAGAGCATGTAATGCTCGACTGACCTTGAAATGAACTAGTTTAGAGCTGTGACCTTCCCCATCAAGCGTTAGACTTCTTTTATTATTTTTTATGTAGTAATTTCTTGAATAGCTCTGATCTTCTTGGAATTTGCTTCAATACTATGTCTTGACACAATAAATCTCAAAATTTTTCCAAGATTATTCTGAAGGCACACTTAATTGGATTCAGCTTCATCTTGTACTTTCAAAGTATGTTGAAGGTCCTTTTAAGATTGGCATTATGATTTATTGAAGAATAGCTTTTGACCAACATGTCATCCATATAGACCTCCATATTGCAGTCGATTTGCTCTTTGAATATCTTGTTCACCAGGCATTGATAAGCGGTGCCTACATTCTTTAGTTCAAAGGACATAACCCTATAGCAATAAAGACCATGGTCAGTAATAAAAATAGTTTTTTCCTCATCCTCTGATGCCATTCGAATTTGATTATAACCGAAGAAGGCATCCATGAAAGTGAGAAGCTCATGACCCAAGATGGCATCCATCAGTTGATCAATTTTGGATAGAGGATAGCTATTTTTTGAGCAAGTTTTGCTCAAATATGTGAAATCTATGCACATCTTCCACTTGTCATTTGCTTTCTTGATAAGGATGATATTTATAATCCTATCTAGATATGATACTTTTCAGATGAAATTAGCTTTAAGAAGCTTGTCGACTTCATCTATGATGGCTTTCTACTATTCTGGTGTAAAGTGCTATTCTTTTGCTTTACCAATCGATGCTTTAGATCCATAGCTAGATGATATTCCATTACTTCTACATCAATCCATGGCATATCCGTAGGCACCTAGGCAAAGACATTGATATTCTTTCGCAAAAAGGTGACGAGCTGCTTTCTGACTTCCTCTTCTAGGTTAGAGCCAATTTGAATAGTATGATCATCATTTCCATCATTCAAAGAAACTGCAACAAGATCATCAATTGGTTTCCCGCACTCTTTAGTCAGGTCATTATGGGTATCAAGTCCATCTACTAGATAAGGATCTGCTTGCTTTCCTCCTTACAAGAGAATGATGTAACAGTGTCATGCCAATGCTTGATCTCCTCTGGCTTCTCCATCCTCATGATTTGTTGAAAACTTTATCTTCAAGTAATAGGTCAAAACCATAACCTGAAGTGCATTTAAACCAAATCGATCGATAATTGCGTTATAAGTAGAAGGAGCCTTCACTACTAGGAAATCAACTTGAGTTTTTGATTGCTTTGGATGCCGACTTGCCATAATAGATAAAGTTATTATTCCCTCAATCGATACTATATTACTGGTGAATCCCACTAATGAGAAACTAATCGATCCCATGCGATTGTCGGGTATAGACATTTTAGAGAATGCATCATAAAATAAAATATCAGCAGAGCTTCCATTATCAATTAAAATACAGCGTACATCATAATCAGCAATGTTCAAAGTAACTTGCATCATTGTGTAGAAATTGAACCTCTTGTGCATCTTCTTCGATGAAAGTGATGCACTCCTCAGTCCTCTACCTCTTTACTAGGTCTGTTGATCCATTGGACTCCCCCTACCGATGTCTCCCAGCAATAGTGTTGATGATTCTATGTGGGAGCCGATCTCCTTGCGGCTCATCTCTTTAAGGTAGTTTAGGCTACAGCAAGGCTCTTGTCCGATCTTTCCTTCTTTCTGGCCAACATCGGAAGAATCAGTCTAGATGGCTTCTTTTGATTAGCTCCTCGATCTCATCTTGGAGCTGGATGCATTCTTCAGTATCATGATCATAGTTACGATGGTAGAGATAGTACTTATTAGGGTTGCACTTAGCTGGATGAGTCTTCATTCTCTCTGGCCTTGGTAGCTACTCCTTTTTTTTATCAGTACTTGAGTCTTGGGGGCATTCAAGGGAGCATAGTTATGGAACCATCGGAGAGGAGAGCTCTATCATGCCCTTCGTTCTAGACTTCTTAATCGACAAGCTCATGGAGGAGTCTGTGCTCATCTATGCTTAGGTGGGGTTTTAGAGCATGGTCGAGCTTCACTCGGCTTCTTAATGATTGTGAGCTTACTAGATTCATGCACCTGCCACTCTCCTATAGCATTTTCATCTCTTAATTTGAAGGCCTCCTCTGCTTAAGCGTAGTCTTCTATCCGGTACAACATGTCAGTAAAATTTTGAGGATACTTCTTCTCCAAGGAGAATAGAAAATCATTCTTTTAGAAACCATCCTTCAGTCTGGCCATAGCAATAGATTGGTCCAAGTTTCGAACCTCCAAGGTAGCAATATTAAAGTAGTTGACATAAGTTTGGATGGTCTCCCCTTCCTTCTGCTTGATATTAACAAGAAAGTCCTAACCTCAACTCTGATGCTAGCTGCTGATGAAATGAGTTACAAACTGATGGCTCAGCTAATCGAAAGAAAAGATGGTACCTAGTTTGAGGTTCGAGTACCAGTTTCTTGCTACTTCTTTCAAAGTGGAGGGGAAGACTCTGCACAAGATGGCATCAGGTGCATCATGGAGTAGCATCATAGTCCTGAAAGCTTCGAGGTGGTCGACTGGGTTGGTGGTCTTGTCATAACTTTTAAACTGAGAAAGTTTGAAGTTCTGTGGGATAGGCTCCTACATAATGTGAGCAGAGAAAAAAAGGTCGGTGCAGATATCATCGTGATGAGCGGGGGCAATGTGACGGAGTTCATCGATCCACCGATTCATTTCTTGAAGCTTCTGATCGAGAATATCATCTCGATCATGGATCTCAAAGCACGACTGGCTGGTGGGGGGTAGTGATTCTCCAGAGATGGAATCATGATCTGAACATGGGCTCTCCACTCTCTGCTTTCTCTTCTCAGGAGTCACCAACCGACTCGCCCAAGTGGATCTTCCAAGCACCAGATCTCAGCATTTTGGTGAGGATCTTTCTAGCCAAACTGATGCTGGGGGCTGCTGCATGGCCTGTACTACTTTGGTAAGGCCCTTAACCTATTGCATCAGTAGGTTAAATTGCTCCAGATCCACCATGGCTGCTAGTGGGGGTTGTGGTGCCGGTGATGAGGTCGTAGTAGGCTGATCCGATGATGATCTAGCAGTAGAGACGGTAGATCATTAGGTTGAAGTTCTCTTCGACGGCATCTTATCAGAACACAAGAAAGATCAAAGAGAAAAAAAATGCAAAATTGGAGAGAAGAGGAAGGAGATGAACTTGACTGGGTGCTCCTTTAAGAAGAAGAGCTCAGCAACCCTTCCTCTAGTGCCAATCCTATTGGTACAAAAAATGGTACTGATGCTAGAGTTCGCTGGAGCTGGTGAAGATGAGGTCGCCAATGAGATCGGCAAGGCAAAGTCCAAACCAGAGATGGATGGCTCCGATAGGATCCTTCAGCAGTCAAATTAGTTCTTCAGCCAATAAGAATAGAATACTCAGAAGAATTAAGAGTAGAGAGAAGACCTTAAAGAAAAAATGTATGTGGAGGATCCCTTATATAGGTAGAGCATGTAAAAAAATGAAAGTGAGAGCCATAATAGAATGCTAGTGGGCCATTCGGGCCAGGTGGAGTTTGTTATAGAGAGTGGACTATCATTTATCATGACTTGTAGGTAGTTGAGTTCTATTTGTTGGAATTTGGATGCAGCTTCTACACCTATTAACAAGTCATGTTTGTTGGGATGAAGAACTTAGAGCTAGGTGGGGTGAACTTGGAGATCGACTTGTGAATGGCATATGATGAATCTAGCGCTAGTTAGAATTTATTGATGTTGTCGTCAATAGCTACGAGGAGTTTGGCGGTCTTCAACGTCGGCCAAGGATTGACAGGAGCATTCAAGCTGGAGGCCAGGGAGGGAATCGTTGAACTTTCCAAATCGTTATTAGATTTTCTGAAAGAGTTTGGCCATCTTCGAGGTTGGCTAGGAGTTGAAACAGATGAACTTCTTGCTAGTGCCATTCACTTTATTTTCAGAAGCTCTACTACCCTCAAGATCGGCTTGAAGTTTGGGTCGAAGGAGTACTGTGATTCATTATCTATGGAGTGGTTGCTATTCTGGATTAAAAATTAGATTCGTGCTAATGATGAAGTCCTTTCACTGTTCATATTCATCCAGATGATATGCATAGTATAGGCTGGCTGGATCTATAATTGTCAAAAGGAGATGAAGAAATTAGGCCACACACGAGTTCTACCATTATTCATAGAGTAGAGTAAAGGAGTTCGATCGGGATAGAATATGACTAAGAAAGAATTCGACTGGGCGAGGTTCTTGTCGTAAGGTTAATGAGATATGCTATATGCCATAAAGAGATCTGACCACACTCAAGATCTGCCATAGTTGAAATCGGAGAATGTTGAGGTTCAATCTTTGATAGGGCTCTACTATCATCAGGACTAGAGTTAGTTATCATGCCCTTTATTATTCAAGTTTGATTGGATGGAATTCATCATGCCTTGAAGGAGTTCTGTAATTATTGAGATAGAGATGATTGTTATGGCTAAGAAGTTCATCCAGCATACATGGTTTGAAGATTAACCCCTTTGGGTTAAACTAGTTCAATTGAAGTTCGGCCACAACTGCTGCAACACTGGATGAAGTCATATCAAGTTCGAACATCTTATTGAACTTCGACTAGAGTTATTTTATCCACAACATATACCATATTCAAAAAAAAATAAGAAAAAATTTATATTAAACTATGGTAGTGGTTTTGGAACCACTACAATAGGCCTATTGCAGTGATTTTCAATAACCGCTGTCACAGGCTAATAGCAGTGGTTCAAAAATTGCTACCATAGGTTAGGTCATTTTCATGCCCTATATGCCTAGCTTGCCACATTTTGGTTTACCTCTTCTGAGCACTCTCTCTCTCCCTCCTCTCCACTGCCAATAAGCTCCTCCCTCTCCCTCCTCTCCACCACCGGCCCTACCTCCTTCTTCCTCGATCGGCCTTGCCTCCTCGTTCTTCCTTGACCGACCTTGCCTCTCTCTTCCTCAGCCAATCATGCCTCCTCTCTCTCTTTCTCTCCTCTCTTCCCTCAGCCTGACCCACCACCGCTGCCCCCTTCTTCTTGCACCGCCGCCCCCCCTTGGCCTACCTTCTCTCTCTTTTTGTGTTTTTGTCTCTCTTCTCTCTTTCTCTTTGTCTGTCACTCTCTCTCTTCCTCTTTTTCTATCTCTTTTTCTTCTTCTCTCTATCTCTCTCTACATCTCACTATCTTTGTCAGTCTCTCTCTTAGGCTACCTCTAGCACCGCCCCCTTCCTTTATTGCCGTCGTCACCGTCGACCCTCGGAGCTTTGTGCAACCCCCCTCCCTACAACTGCAGGTATGATTTTTTTATTTTATTTATACTAATATTTATTAATTATTATTTATAATATTTATAATAATATTTATAATAATTTTATAATAATATTTAAAGAAAACTCCTATCGGTGGGTTTTGGAGCATGCTGGCGGTCGTGGGTCGTGTCGATAGGTAAGAGAACTCCTGCTGGTTGGTTTTGAATCATGCTGGTAGGTATTGGGTCATTCCATACTGGCGGTTTTGGGCCATGCCATGCCAGCCACTGTGGGCAGCCCTAGGCCATGTCGGTCGATAAAAGAATACCTGTCGATAGATTCTGGACGGTGCCAGTGGTAGTGGGCCATGCTGGCCAGTAAGAGAACCCCCATCAGTTGATTTTGGTCCATGTCGGTAGGTTCTAGGCTATGCTGGCTGCCTTGGACAATGTCGTGCCATGCTGTGGCCCTGGGCATGCTGTGTCGGAGGATAAGAGAGCCCCCACTGGTGGGTTCTTTGCCATGCTGGTGGGTTCTATGTTGTGCTATGGACTGTGTCGATCGGTATGGTAAAAATACCCACTAGTGAGTTTTGGGCCATACTGGTGATCTTAAGCTGTACCATGCTAGCTAGTAAGAGAACCCTCATTGGCAGGTTCTGGGCCATGCTAGCAGATTCTTGACTGTCGAGTTTTGGGCTATAGCTTGATAGTTGGATGTTGAGACATGATGGTGGCGGCTGTCAGGGAGGCAGCGATTACTACTAGAAGTCGCAACCCAGAGCTCCATCCTCCAGCCATGAGTGGAACTCTTATGAGATACATTTGAGTGATGGTTTATGAGCTATAGAAAATAGTCATCTTAGACTACTATTTTAAAGGATGGATTGCATTGATAAAATGTGATTACTTTGACACTTATCTCAGTTAGGGATGAAGACTGATGAGTGTGGATTTACTCTCATCAACATGCAACACCATCTTCATATTGAAGAACCATATATGCATGTTTAGATTATTTTTTAGATTAGATTTAAATAATAATCTAATTTTTAGATTTGAAAATAATATCATGATCACACGGACTTTAGGTTGTCCTATTCTAGGATTTACCCTTTATAGTGTACAGATTGTCCTGGTACGTTGCTGATCTAAAAATTGATCATAAAATTTTAGATCTGATCTAATAATTTTTTTGATATGTTTGAATAATTTTTTTAAAACTAATTTTAATCATGAATACGTATGTAGATTAGATCTAAAATAATTCATGATTTTTTATATGTTGTACAAGTCATAGATTAAAACCTATAACTAGTACTATTTGTGAAATGAGCCAATCCATTTTTGAAGTGACTCGATCCATTTAGTGAATAATGCTAGATTGTAAAAGAATCTTTCAAAATTTTAAAAAATATTTTTAAAATATCAAACCCCAACCCTCAGCCCAAAAATTTAATTAAAAATTAAGTATCATGAATTAGGGTCTAGGATTGTGATCTAGGATTGTGAATTAAAGATCCCAAGTCATTGATCATAAAATTTGGATTATTGGGTTAGATAAATGAGGTCCATTAATTAGGTTAGATCTAAGATTAGTTAAAGAATGGACTAAATTAGAGTATTTGATCAAATCTAACTAAATGTTGATTTAGATTAGGTCAAGAACTCTTTAAACTCAATTATAATAGTTGTAGTTGGTCAAGTCCATGCCTTTAATAAGAACCAAATGAACTTGATCATGGCTACGCGATCAAACTCGAGATTACTAGGTTGGTCAAATTGAAACTAATGAATCGGATGGCGTCTAAGATAAGTTTCGCAGTTTAGACTAGGGATTTTTAATTGAGATCTACTTGCACTGATTTCGATCTTTGATGAGTTAATGGCATATCCCTTTCACTGATCTCACTTACCTAGCCATCATAGTGAATTAGGTTTTGATTAGATCACTTGCTGATTTGGGCTCACCCATGTCAATTAGGTAAATCAGTATGACTGATTTAGGTGCTCCTAATCCCAACTTTAATTAGGTTCTTTTCTTATCTGACTTGGTGAAGTCAGTGGAAGGATCAAAATTAGTTGGTTCTCCTTTTTCTTCTTAAAATGAGTTAATCAAATCTTCTAAAATTATTAGGTTCTTGAAAATAATAAAGTTATAGTGATAACTAAGTCATTACCATCCATTAAGTTAAGTGATAATGGGTCTATTAGTTCAATAATCATTGGAGGCTCAAAAGCCTAGTGCTTATTAACTAATGGAATTATCATTCATAATATGATGATTTGGTCATGTCTTTCTAATGGTGGTCAAGTTGGCCGGCCAAAGTTAGGCCTGATCATTTGTTGGTCAGATGCACTAAATATGATCATGTTAATGGTTGGACCTAACCAGATTTTTTCAGTGGAGGCCAAAGCCTACTGATTAAGTTTTTGGGATAAAATTAAAAATTACAAGAAGTTGTTTAAAGAGATAATTGGTTATAAACCTATCTATAGATGCACGTGGGTTGACCAACCAAAGTTGGGCTCATGAGTAGTTTATGAGGATTTTAGTACCCACCAAGAAATTAAAGTAATTTCTTGAATTAGAGATAGAGGCTACCAGTTCGTATAAAATAGTGAAAGAATCTTTAAACTAAAGTTCAAGTCTTTAGGATAATTAATTTATATATTAATTATGTTTGGTTTTTCTTAATGCAGATATGGCCACTATCCTGTCGCTTTGGTCATTGTTGGGTAATGACAAACTCATGAAAGCCAACTTCGATAGTTGGTATCAAAAGTTAAAAGTTATCATAGAGCATAAATGGATCTTGTATGTTTTCACTGATCCGACAACTAAAAAGCCAGCCTCGAATGCTAGAGGGGTGGTCAGGGACACTTACTAGAAGTTGATAGGAATGGTGTACAGGATGGAAGCATGGATTTCAAAGCAAAAATATGAAATCATACAAACCAAACCTGAACCCTAGGACCACCTTATTAGCAATTAAATTATATAACATGCATTTGTAATATAAAAGAAAGTATTAGAACATACCTCTTATTGCTTAATCCTAAATTATCCGTAATTGTTGGCAGCAGTCCGTCAGGGGTTCCACCAGGTGCCCACATGTTCACCCTCCAACATTGATCCGCACAGAGACTTGATCAAGACACTGGCACTTCTGATTTATATAATTAAAATTTTAATAATAAGAACTTTAATTAAATGGGCAAGACCTTTCTTAGCCTTTATGTCACCTTCCTTGCCTCCCCTTACTTCTCTTTCTTTTTCCTTGTCTTCTTAATTTTTCTACCTAACCTCTTTGTCTTAAAATGACTTCTTATCCTTATAAGGACAAGGTCTGGACAAGAGAAGGAAAGAAAAAATTTGAACAATAGAAAATACTTGTAAGAAAGAAAGATCAGTTTTCACTCCTTCGGACTCTTGGTGCGCACCCCTATTTATAATGTACGTATGGGTGCCATCATAATTTCTCATGCCCTTCCCTCATCAACATCTCATGTCCCATCATCATATCTCACACCCATCTAAATTTTGCACCATTTAAAATTACGTAGACTTAGTCCATGAGGTGCCTTAAAATAGAAGGACTCTTTGGACTAATTCTACGTAGTTTTTCTACGAAGAGTCGCGATGCATAAGTAAATGGTGCCATAATTTTAAGGTCTTGGATCAGATAAGATGGCCGTCTAATGGCCCTTAATGGGATGCCCATTCATCAAGAAGGCATGGAGATGAACTTTGAATAGCCAAAATCCCAAGAGGCGTCAAGGATGAGAGGGCAGTAAGGAGTCTTTGGCGGCAAGAATTCCTAGGCGACAAAGAGTCCCTTCTCAAAAAAATAATGGAGTATTTCATCTATAGAAGGACTCTTCTATGCCCCATATCTGATGTCTATGCCTATTTAAAAAATTTACGTAACATAACAAATGGAAAAAGTTAAAGAAGTTAGGCGTCAACTAATTCCATGCGCCAAAAATTCTTTGCAAATGAAAGATTTCCAACGCGCAATAGGGAGACTCTCTGATGCATGGGATTCAAGTATGTGGCACCCCAATTGAAGCCCAATTAGTCTAGGTTAATCCAATTCAAGACTAAATCTTATTTGGCTCAAATCGGATCTTAATTAGCCCAAATCAAAAACCAATTCGAATCCAGGTGCTAGGGTTTGCTACATGTGCTAGCATGTTCATCTTGTAAACATAGTCTAATCCAATTAGATCCTTAATCAATTCTCTTTGTGTGTGACCCATTGGGTTCCACATCTAACCAGCAGTGAGTCTGGATGTGATTTGACCTAATCTGGTTAGAACTCAACCAAACCGATTTAGGTCAAAACTAGCCAACCCAATTTAACTTAATTTAGAACACTTTCTAATTTACTGATCAAATTAAAATTTTAATTTGATTGAACCCATAAGACATGATTGACGTCTAGCAACGTATCGTGACTTTTCGAAAGATGTGAAATTTTGATAGAAATATCAAAAATATCTTTTAGTGAAAATTACCATGCAACTAGATCCTTCAATCTCCCTCATCCTGAATATAACTCTGGGTATGAAAATATGTCAAACTCAATATCATATTCATTTCTCTTTCAAACCTATGATGATGATTCATTTAATGAAATATTAGAAATCATTTCTAATTTTCATTATGCTTTGATCAAAGTCTTCCTGAATCATCATGTGTTTGAAGCAGGTAGGATGCTATTTCCTCTTACCAGGAGTGATCGATTCCATGTTAACCTACTCACAACCTTCATATATATAATCTACCATATCCAGATCATCCCGTACATAACTTGAAGTCATGAATGAGTATGAACCAAAATATGGATTTATATATATAAGATTCTATGGTAGTTTCAGGTCAAAGGATTACATGCACAAATTCCACTATGAGAACCATCTATTGACATGTAGATAAGACTCCATTAGATATTCTCGAATTTGGATCAATTCAGTGAACTCATTCTCTAATGAGCACCCACATTCTTGTATTAGTGTCATACACAAGTTATTGTGAGATCAATCATCCTCTCAATCGAGCATACAAAGAATGTGCTAGTCTTACCGAAAAACATTGATCCCTAACTCAATGTCCCATCGACTAGGAATATTTAAATTAGGGTTTTAAGATTTTAGGTCTCACTAGTATGATCTCATCATAATCCTAAAATCCATAGCCCTAATTTATAGGGGTTCATCATAATCTTAAATAAATAATAAGACACTGCATATGATGAAATAAATGTCCTTTATTTATTAAAAATGTCATTACATGAGTTTGGAAGACAAAGAACAGCCCAAAAATTGAATTGGCTTGAGGGCATATTCCTTTCAATCTCCCACTTGCACTAAAGCCAATCGCCCTTATATTTTAATCCCATACAATCAAGGTGGCGATCAAACAGTTGCAGTGGTAAAGCCTTAGTGAATGGGTCTGCTATGTTGTTCTTTGTGTCAACTCATTCTATGACTACATCTTATCTTTCAATAATTTCACGAATCGAGATGGAAGCATCTCAGAATGTGTTTGGATTTATGATGAGACCTTGGTTCCTTTGCTTGAGCAACAGCTCCAGTATTATTACATAGTAAAGTGGTACTGGATTCTTAATTTCAGAAATAACATCTAATTCAGTGATGAACTTCTTCATCCAGACAGCTTCCTTGGCGGCTTCACTTACAGCTATGTATTCTGCTTCAGTGGTTGAGTCAGCTATAGTTGGCTGCTTAGTACTCTTCCAACTCACTGCTCCACCATTCAGAGTAAAGACATATCCTAAAATGGATTTGCTATCATCTGGGTTTGATTGAAAACTAGAGTCAGAAAATGCTTCTAATTTAAGATCAGAACCACCATATACTAGAAAAATATCTTTAGTCCTTCTCAAGTACTTAAGAATATTTTTCACAGCTTTCTAATGATCCTCTCCTTGGATCAGCTTGAAATCTACTTTGCAATGCCTAAAGCATAAGCAACATCAGGCCTTGTACATAACATGGCATACATTATTGATCCAACAGCCGAAGCATATAAGGAATAGAACTCATTCTATTTCTCTCTTTAGGTGTCTTTGGAGAATCTTTTTAGAGAGATGTATGCCTTGACTCCTTGGTAAGTAACCTCTTTTACTCCCATCCATACTGAATCTTTTCAGTATTAAGTCAATGTACCTAGATTGGGACAAGCCTAGCATCCTCTTAGATCTATCTCTATAGATCTTTATTCCTAGTATATAGGATGCTTCTCCCAAATCTTTCATGAAAAACTTATTTGATAGCCATAATTTGACTGATTGTAACATTGGGATATCATTCCCAATGAGGAGTATGTCATCTACATACAGAACCAAGAAGACTATGGTTCTCCCACTAGTTTTCTTGTACACACATGGTTCATCCACATTCTTGATAAAACCAAACTCTTTTACTTGTTTCATCAAAATGGATGTTCCAACTCCTTGATGCTTGCTTTAATCCATAAATGGATCTCTTAAGCTTTGCATACCTGATTTGGTCTCTCATTTGACTCAAATCCCTTCTGGCTGTGACATATAGACCTTCCTCCTCAAGAAAACCATTAAGGAAGGCAGTCTTTACATCCATTTGCCATATTTCATAGTCGTGGTATGCTGCTATAGCAAGCATAATCCGAATAGATTTGAGCATGGCAACAGGTGAAAATGTTTCATCATAATCAATCCCCTATTTTTGCCTAAAACCCTTAGCCACCAATCTGGCCTTATAGGTTTCAATTTGACCATCAGCTCCAATCTTTTTCTTAAAAATCCATTTGCATCCAATAGGATTTATATCCTCTGGTGCATCCACCAAAGTCCATACTTTGTTGGTGTGCATGGATTCCATTTCGGATTGCATGGCAGCCAGCCATTTGTAAGAGTCCTTACTTTTGACTGCTTCCATATAGGTCAGAGGTTCGTCATTCTCAATGACTTGGGCTTCATTATTCTCAATAATGAATCCATACCTCACAGGTGTATTTCGTACTCTTTTAGACCTACCGATAGGAGTTATGTGTTTTGGTTCTTTTATGTGATTATATGGTTGAGAAATTTCTATTTGATTTTTCTTGAACTTCACTAAGTTCAATATTTCTACCACTGCCCTTTTCTAGGATAAATTCTTTTTCCATGAAAATGGCATGCCTACTTACAAATACCTTTTGTTCAGTAGGATGGTAGAATAAATATCCTATACTATTTCTAGGATATCCTATAAATAGACATCTGTCTGATCTAGCATCAAGTTTATGTCCAAAATTTCTTTTGACATATGCTGGACAACCCCATATCTTAAGATACTTAAGATTAGGTTTCTTACTTCTCCATATGTCATATGGAGTACTAGATACAGATTTAGAAGGTAACTCTATTCAAGATGTAAATTGCAGTCTCCAGAGCATGACCCCAGAAGAAAATAGATAATTCAGTGAAGCACATCATGGACCGTACCATATCTAATAAGGTATGATTTTTTCTTTCGACTACACCATTTAATTACGGTGTATAAGGAGGTGTCCATTCAGAGAGAATCCTTTAACTTTAAGATAGTCTAGAAACTCACTAGATAAGTATTCTCCTCCCCAATCAGATCGAAGGATTTTTATACATTGTCCAGTTTATTTTTCGACCATACTTTGATACTCTTTAAATTTATCAAAGGCTTTTGATTTGTGTTTCATAAGATACACATATCCAAACCTAGATAAATCATCAGTGAATGTTATAAAATAAGAGTATCCTCCTCTGGCTTGAGTTGTCATAGGACCACATACATCCATATGTACAAGTCCTAATAACTCATTTGTCCTTTCTCCATGTCCACTAAATGGAATCTTGGTCATTTTATCCCATGAGGCATGATTCATAAGTTCCCAATGATTCATAATCAAAAGGATCAAAGAACTTTTCTTTGTATAACTTGTTAATCCTAGCCTCACTAATATGACCTAATCGACAATGCCAAAGTAAAGTATTATTTATGTCATCTCTCTTACATTTTCTATTTTCATCAATATGAAATATATTATCATCCAAACATAGAGTCAACAAACCATTGCTAAATATGCCAAAACAAATATTTTCATTAGAATATTTGATCGAGCAACCTTCGCTCGTTACATTAAGACTATAACCTTGTTTTAATAACAAGGGTATAGATATAATATTTCTAATGATCTTAGGCATATAATAATAATTTGTAAGCTCTAAGATCTTTCCATAAGGTAACTTCAATATATTTGTCCCTACAGCTTCTGCTTGGATAGACTCTCCTCCAGCGCCATAGAGCTTGAAGTCACCTTTCTTCAAACTCTTAATTTTCTACTAGCCCCTGCAAAGATTTGCAGATATGAAAACCACAGTCCGGTATCTAATACCCAAGAATTTGAAATGGAAAGAATTTAATGATAATATAGTATGTATCTCATACATACCTTTTGGTGCATTATTTGCACCAGACTTCACGGTTGCAAGGTAAGCCTTGCAATTCCTCTTCCAATGATCTGCTTTGCCGCAGTGAAAATAGGTCATCTTGTCCGGAGACCTTCTTCCCCTTTTTCTTCTTATTTATACCACTTTTAGGATTCAACCTTCTCTTTGAACCCTTTTTGCCTGCCTTCTTCTTGGAGATCCCATCCACAAGAAGAAGAGGAGCCTTATCTTTCTTGATATGGCTTTCTACTATCTTGAGCATATTTAATAGCTCAGGCAAGGAAGAATTCAGTTTGTTCATGTGATAGTTCATGACAAACTGAGAAAATGATTCTAGGAGTGATTGCAGGATCAAATCCTGACTTAACTCTCCATCCATAACAAAACCTAATTGACTTAATCGAGTGATTAGGTCAATTACCATCAAAACATGATTTTGTATGGATGTTCCTTCTATCATTCTTGCATGAAATAATTGCTTAGATATCTCATATCTAGCAGTCCTACTATGCTCTCCATAAAGCTCTTTTAGATTGAGCAATATGGATTGAGTGTCCATGCCATCATGCTGCCTCTATAATTCATTATTCATAGAAGGCAAGTATGATGCATTTGACAGTAAGAAAATCATTTTGCCACATCTTGTATGTGGACTTATCTTCATCTGTGGCATCATTTTCCTAATGGCTTAGGATCAGGGGCATCAAGAATATAGGAGAGTTTTTCTTGACTGAGTACTATTTTTAAGGTTTCTCAACCAGTCAACATAATTTTGACCAGTCAATTTATTTGAATCCAAAATTGAACGCAATGAAAGTGAAGAAGCCATTTAATCTACATAATAAAGTAACAATACATAAGCAAACAACTTCATGATGACAAACATAATTAAATTAGGACTTTAATTTAATTATGTCTCCCACTATTTAAAAAAAAATCATAACCCTCTTATTGATTTTCTTAGTGAGAATAAGATCCTAATTCCTTATAAAAAGGTCTTGTGGTTGCACAACAAACTTGTTATAAGTTCAAAGGTAGGAAACTCTTTTCAATTGCATTTTATGCAACTCTCAAAAAACTTTTGCCTCTAAAACATTAATAGCCTTATGTTAACACAACAAACTTTAATATTTTAGTTTAAGTAGAACCCTTCATTTCTATACAGTCAAAATGAAATATAACTACTTTTGTGGTTACACAACAAAGTAGTATATTCAAAATGCTGTAAGCATCTCAATGCACTAGATTAATATTACATCATTCCCCATGATAGTTCTTGTGGTTACACAACAAAACTAATATGGTTCTAGACATAAAAAGAATCTAGTATGAAGGAAGGCCTTAATGTAGTGAATATAATACTAAGCATTTCAATCTAGAATTAAATTAATCGAATCAGCCAGATAAGTGGGAGAGAAGTGAGAGTCCCCTCGTTGCTTTTCTTAGATACCAATAAATTGGCTAGGTCAGACAATGGAACCAATTAAAAAATCACATTCTTTTTACCAATCATGAACCATTTATCCTAGACACCGATTGATCAATTAGACATCTCGACTTATACAGCTATAGATTAATTACACTACAACTTAATATAATTTTTAAAGAGGGATTTAAAAAGTCTCGAAGCACATTTTAATTTAAATCAAACTAAATGCATAAAAGCATCAATTATGATAAAAATTATATATATATATTAACACGTATAATTATTCTAGGACAACCATCATTACATAGTGAATACTTTTCCACTATATTAGGGCAACCTTTACAGAATAATTTATACATCATAATCACATTATGATAAATAAAAGAATATGATCTCATTATATAAATAACATGCAAATAAACAAAAAGAAATATATCATACTTTTCTTTTGTGCCATTATATTATAAGCAAAGCGTTATATGATTTAACCTAATAAGGCTTGCTCTGATACCACTGATAGGAATGGTGTACAGGGCGGAAGCATGGATTTCAAAGCAAAAATATGAAATCATACAAATCAAACTCAAACCCTAGGACCACCTTATTAGTAATTAAATCATATAACATGCATTTGTAATATAAAAGAAAGTATTAGAACATACCTTTTATCGCTTAACCCTAAATTATCCCTAATTGTCGGCAGCAGTTCGTCAGGGGTTCCACCAGGTGCCCACATGTTCACCCTCCAATGTTGATCCATATAGAGACTTGATTAAGATACCAGCACCTCTGATTTATATAATTAAAATTTTAATAATAAGAACTTTAATTAAATGGGCAAGACCTTCCTTAGCCTTTATGTCACCTTTCTTGCCTCTCCTTCTCTTTCTTTTTTCTTATCTTCTTAATTTTTATACCTAATCTCTTTATCTTAAAATGACTTCTTATCCTTATAAGGACAAGGTCTGGACAAGAGAAGGGAAGAAAAAATTTGAACAATAGAAAATACTTGTAAGAAAGAAAGATCAGTTTTTACTCCTTCGGACTCTTGGTGCGCACCCCTATTTATAATGTAGGTAGGGATGCCATCTTAATTTCTCATGCCCCTCCCTCATCAACATCTCATGCCCCATCATCATATCTCACACCCATCTAAATTTTGCATCATTTAAAATTATGTAGACTTAGTCCAAGAGGTGCCTTAAAATAGAAGGACTCTTCGGACTAATTCTACATAGTTTTTCTACGAAGAGTCACAATGCATAAGTAAATGTTGCCATAATTTTAAGGGCTTGGATCAAATAAGATGGCCATCTAATGGCCCTTAATGGGATGCCCATTCAGCAAGAAGGCATGGAGATGAACTTTGAATAGTCAGAATCCCAAGAGGCATCAAGGATGAGAGGGCAGCAAGGAGTCTTGGGCGGCAAGAATTCCTAGGCAACAAAGAGTCCCTTCTCAAAATAATAACAAAGTATTTCATCTATAGAAGGACTCTTCTGTGCCCTATATCTGATGTCCACACCTATTTAAAAAATTTACGTGACATAACAAATAGGAAAAGTCAAGGAAGGTAGGCGCCAACTAATTTTATGTGCCAAAAATTCTTTGCGCATGAAAGATTTCCCACGCGCAAGAGAGAGACTCTCTAGTATGTGGGATTCAGGTATGTGGTGCCCTAACTGAAGCCCAATCAGTCTAGGTTAATCCAATTCAAGACCAAATCTTATTTGGCTCAAATCGAACCTTAATTAGCCCAAATCAAAAATTGATTCGAATCCAATTCGAATCTAGGTGCTAGGGTTTGCTACATGTGCTAGCATGTTCATCTTACAAACATGGTCTAATCCAATTAGATCCTTAATCAATTCTCTTTATGTGTGACCAATTGGGTTTCACATCTAACCAGTAGTGAGTCTGGGTATGATTTGACCTAATCTGGTTAGAACTCAACCAAACCGATTTAGGTCAAAACTAGCCAACCCAATTTGACTTAATTTAGAGCATTTTCTAATTTAATGATCAAATTAAAATTTTAATTTGATTGAACCCATAAGACATGATTGACATCTAGCAACGTATCGTGACTTTTCAAAAGATGTGAAATTTTGATGGAAATATCAAAAATATTCTTCAGTGAAAATTACCGTGCAACTAGATCGTTCGATCTCCCTGCATCCAGAATATAACTCTGGGTATGAAAATATGTCAACTCCAATATCATATTCATTTCTCTTTCAAACTTATGATGATGATTCATTTAATGAAACATTAGAAACCATTTCTAATTTTTATTATGCTTTGATCAAAATCTTCCTAAATCATCACATGTTTGAAGCAGGTAGGATGCTATTTTCTCTTACCAGGAGTAATCGATTCCATGTTAACCTACTCACAATCTTCATATATATAATCTACCATATCCAGATCATCCCATACATAACTGAGTCATGAATGAGTATGAACCAAAATATGGATTTATATATATAATATTCTATGGTAGTTTCAGGTCAAAGGATTATATGCACAAATTTCACTATGAGAACCATCTATTGATACGTAGATAAGACTCCATTAGATATCCTCGATTTGGATCAATTTAGTGAACTCATTCTCTAATGAGCACCCATATTCTTATATTAGTATCATACACAAGTTATTGTAAGATCAATCACCCTCTCAATCGAGCATACAAAGAATGTGCTGGTCTTACCAAAAAAATATTGATCCCTAACTCAATGTCCCAATGACTAGGAATATTTAAATTAGGGTTTTAAGATTTTAGGTCTCACAGGTATGATTTCATCATAATCCTAAAATCAAAGTCCTAATTTATGGGGTTCATCATAATCTTAAATAAATAGTAAGACACTGCATATGATGAAATAAATGCTTTTATTAAAAATGTCATTACATGAGTTTGGAAGACAAAAATAGCCCAAAAAATTGATTGGCTTGAGGGCATATTCCTTTCAGAAGTGGCTCAACAACAGCACCATCATTCATTGCATTATGTTGGCGGTGATGAATGACGAGTTTACCCATAGGTTTGAGAATGCCCTGCCTTAGGAGATGCTTCAAATATTGAACGACTCCTTTGGCATGCCTAATGATATTGAGAGGCACAAGACTAGTTATGCCATTTTCAATGCTCGAATGAGGAATGGAGCGTCAGTCATCGATCATGTATTGTACATGATTGAGATGATTGAGCACCTGAGTAAGCTGGGCTTTCTCCTGTATGAGCAACTCGGTAAGGATGCGATCCTAAATTCTTTGCCCAAGTCCTTCCTACCCTTCCTTAGTCATTTAAGAATGAGAAAGCCTATAGTGAACTACCACGGTTTATTGGAATTACTGTAGAACTTTGAGAAGGATCACCATCTCCATAAGGAGATGGTGAATGTAGGGGGAGGATCTTCTTTTGGTCATCGACTTTTTAAGAAAGAAAAGAAGAATAAGAAGAAGAAAAATAAGAAGGTACAACCACATGCTAGGATGTCTGCATAGGATCAGACCAAGAAGTGCAAGTCTGACTAAAGCTAGATGGAGTGCTTCTTTTATATGATGCAGGGGCATTGAAAGAGAAATTGTCCTTAGTATATTGCCTCCCTAGATCCGAATAGACCGAAGAAGAAGCAAGTTGTTGTTGGTCAAGGTAATTATATGATAATACCTTGCAACTTCTCTATATGTGATACTACTACCTGGGTATTAGATACCAGAAGTCCTTATCATATTTATAATTCAATATAAGATTTGTAGGTTGGTAGAAGATTTAACGAAGGTGAGAGGTTCCTGAACCTTAGAGATGGAAGACAAGTTCTAGTTCTAGATTTAGGAACCATGAACCTTGTAATCAATTCTAGTAGAGTTATTCTTAGTGATTATCATTTTTATCTAAATTTTTTATTGAATGTTATTTCTGTAGGCCTTTTGACCAAGAATATTTATCAATTTTTAATAAATTTTTTTTTTATAATACCATTTTGAATGGTGTTATGGTTTGTGTTGGATAATTGAATAATGGTATTTACTTACTATCATTGTTTGTTAACGTGGTCCAATCTTTCGATAAATATTCTAGATTTGATGATGTGTTAGAAGTCTACCTTTGACACTGTAGGCTAGGTCATATCAATAAAAATAAAATAAATAGGTTGGTTCAAGAAGAAATTCTTGAAGTTGGTGATTGTGAATCACTTTCGACTTGCGATTCTTATCTTCTTGGTAAAATGACCAAGTCATCTTTTACTAGAAATGGTGAGTAAGTTAGTGAACTCTTAGATCTAGTATATACTGATGTATGTGGACTCAGGAGCTTAAGTGCTGAGGTGAATATTTCTACTTCATAATCTTTACGGATGATCCATCGAGGTATGGGTATGTTTATTTAATGAAGCATAAGTCAGAGTCATTTGAAATATTCAAACTATTCTATAATGAGATAGAAAAGTAAATTGGGAAGAGTATTAAAACTCTTCAATCTGATCGAAAGGATGAGTATCGTTTCAGTAAATTTTTGATATATCTAGAGGAGAACGGGATTCTTTCCTAATGTATTCCTCCTGGAATACCATAGCATAATGGCGTATCTGAAAGAAGGAATCGAATCCTATTGGACATGGTTCGATCGATGATAGGATTTGTTAGTTTGTTGATCTTTCTTTAGGAAAATGTGCTCGAGTTGGCTTATTATCTTTTAAATAGGATTTTGAGAAAGTCTATTTCCAAAATATCATATGAGATATGGATAGGGCGTAAGCCAGTACTCTCGCACCTTAGGATTTGAGGGTATCCGGCTTATGTCAAATATTTAATAATGAACAAGCTTGGACCTAGGTCGGATAAGTGTATTTTTATAAGGTATCCAAAAAAGACCAAAAGATATTACTTCTACCTAGCTGATGAATAAAAGGTGTTTGTCAGTCTTAAGGTAGTCTTTTTAGAAAAGTTCCTTGGTGAAGGAATTAGTGCCTCTAAGGTCAAACTCGAGGAAGTTCAGCAGATGAAAAAACTGACACATGAGCTGAACTTGAATCGGATTTGATTATAGTAGAGTCGAAGCCCTATGAATCTGCACCCTTAAGGAGGTCTGGTAAAGTATCACGTCAGTTGGACAGATACTATGGTTTCTTGATCCAAGATGGTGATCCCATCAAACTCTCTGAGAATGATGAGGATCTGATCACTTACATGGATGCAATGTAGAGATCCAACTTTAAGAAATGGCTTGAGGCTATGAAATTTGAAATGGAGTCCATGAAGGTCAATGATGTATGGACATTGGTTGACCCACATGATGGGGTAAAACCCATAGGGTGTAAGTGGGTCTTCAAGAGGAAAAGAGAGATAGACGAAAAGGTGGAGACCTATAAAATCTATCTGATTGTCAAGGGGTATCGTCAATGTTATGGTATAGACTATGATGAGATATTTTCTCCTATGGTAATACTCTAGTCCATTCGGATCATGCTTGCGATTGCTGCTTATCTAGACTATGAAATCTAACAGATAGATGTAAAGATAGTTTTTCTAAATGAAGAGCTAGATGAAGAGGTGTATATGATATAACCTGAAGGATTCACATCTACAGATAAGTCTAAGGTGTGCAAGCTTCAAAGGTTTATTTATGGACTGAAACAGGCATCTCAGAGTTGAAACATACATTTTGATAGGATGATCAAGACATACGACTTTGTTAAGAATGGAGAAGAATCCTGCATATATAAGTGGACTAATGGTCCAGTAGTAATATTTCTAGTATTGTATGTGGATGACATTCTCTAAATCAAGAATGATATTCTTGCATTATAAGGAATAATGATTTGGCTGTCGTCATAGTTCTCCATGAAGGATCTAGGAGAAACTTCCTACATCCTAGGGATGAAGATCTATAGAGATAGATCTAAAAGGTTGCTCGGGTTATCCTAGTTCACATTCATTGATACCATGCTGAAGAGATTCAGCATGAAGAATTTTAAGAAAGGCTATCTAACGATAGGCCATGGAATTTTTTTCTTGAAGAGAGATTGTCCGACAACACCTTAAGAGAGAGAACGTACGAGTAAAATTTTATATGCTTCGATAGTATATTCTATCATGTATGCTATGACATATACGAGATCAGATGTGGCATACTCACTAGGAGTAGTGAGTAAATACCAATCTAATCCAAAAAAAATTATTAAAAGGTTATTAAAATCATCTTAAAGTATTTAAGAAATACCAAGACTAGTGGCTTGTTTATGGTGAGTCGAACTTGAGACTTATGGAGTTTACAGACTTTAGTTTCCAGTTTGATCATGATGACAGCAAAAGTATGTCAGGATATGTGTTAATCCATAATGGTAGAGCTGTCTGCTAGAAGAGTTTCAAGCAGCATACTATGGCACACTCAGTTTATGAGGTGGAGTATGTCTTTGCATCAAATGCTACTAGAGAAGCAGTGAGGCTGAGAAAATTGATCATCAAGCTTGGAATAGCACCCTCTCTTGATAGTTCAGTTCTGCTCTACTATGATAGCTTTAAAGCCATTGCTCAAGCGAAGAAACCAAAGTCACACTAACAGATGAAGTATATTTTGTGCCGCTACCATCTTGTCTGAAAGATCGTGGATCGAGGTGACATCGACCTTTAGAAGATCGATGAAAAGAAGAACATGGCTGACCCATTCACTAAAGCCATTGTGGAGAAGGAGTTTTACGACTTCAAGTCAAAGATGGATATTAGATACTGCATCAATTGGCTTTAGTCTAAGTGGAAGATTATTAAAAATAGTGTCTCAAAGTCAATCATCAGCTTGTTGATGGTTGTGCAATTTTTTATACTTGTATTTAAATTGTTAATGAATAAAATTTATTTTGGTATTTTTCAACATAAATTCTCACATCTTCTAATAAACTCCTGTATTATGGTAAAGTCCTTAGGACTATTTAGAATCGACAAAGAAAAATTTATCATTTAGTCCTTAAACCTATTCGCAACCAAATAATATATTGTTACTAAGGACGACAACATTTATCAAGTGTAGGTCATCATATGTCATATGGATTGGTTGTCCTTTTAACCAAGGAGTGTGGAGACACTAGTATGTCATGCAGGTGAGATGTAGGGATCTGTCTACACTGAACGTGACTAACTCCTGAGCTTTTCTATTGTCAAGATTTGCTCTGATGAAATATGAATTTAACTATCCCTCTGATTTAAGATCACCATGGTGACTTTCAAGTAACTCACTATACTTTAGTGTTAGACTACCTGAATTTTTAATTTAGTGATGAAAATTTTTAGGCACAGTCAAGTACTTGAGGAGTCGATGCATGTATCAAGATGAGATTGACCACTCTTGGTTTTAGGAGCTATGTTCAATTGTGTTTGAATTTAGCAAATCCTTGGCTAGGATAGTCCTAGTGAGGGGTCATGGGACTAAGTACTTTTAGACATTATTTGGATGTACTTTTCAAGATTGATAGTTTAACTTTGAGTCATCCTATACATAGAGGTCAAAGGGATGAATTATGTGGTAACCATATTCATGTAGGTTTTGAATATTGCGCTATTCGATCTATCTGGATGTTGAGTACCATTGCTAGATGGTCACTTCAATTAGTATAGGAATTGGTTCCTGTGCTATTGGCTTAGGTTCGAACCTATGAGGTCATACATATTAGAGGTTCCTATCTGATCTGATAGCTGATCAAGAGTTCCACTAGACTAAAATTCTATGGTCAAGAGTTTCATTGGATTAAAACTCTTTGACTGAGAGTTCTACTAGGCTAGGACTCTGAGCCCTACTTGTCTAGGACTCTATGATCAGGAGTCCCACTGGACTAAGACTCTATGGTCAAGAGTCCCACTAGACTGGGATTCTTCGACCAAGAGTCCTACTGCTTTGGGACTTTGAGTCCCACTTATCTAGGACTCTATGATCGAGAGTCCTACTAGTCTGAGACTCTGTGATTATGAGTTTTACTCATTTTGAACACTGGGATCAAGAGTTCCATTAGTTTGGGACTCTTCGATCAAGAGTTTCATTTTGATGGAACTCTATTATTCAGACACCCACTAGATTTGAAATTTATATTTATTAGAGATTTAGTTAGTAATTTGATCACTAATTAACTTAATTTAATAAAATAATTATTTTTAAATCAAGTCCAATTGAATTAAATTTAGTTGGATTTGATCTAATTAGGTTATGAGAAGACCTAATCATCGAGAAGGTTTGATCCTTGATTTGATTAGAGGTTGGACTTAATTAATTTCTAATTTGATTAGAATTTAACTAAACCTAATTAAGCCTAAATGAGTTGGATTTAATCTGGTCTTATTGGGCCTCACCAATTTGGATTGAAATGAGTTCAATTGGATAAGGTTTCATTAAGAATAGTTTGACTAGTCTACTCGCCAACTCACCTCATCCTTGTGCCATTCCATTCACCATGAGAATTCAGAGTTCTCATTGATTTTTTCATGCACAAGAGGCCTCATGCACTCCTTTCCCACATCCTCAAGGATAAGAACAAGTTGGTTGCCATTCAAATTCAAATGGAGTTTGAATTTGAATGGACAACCTCCTTATCCTATCTCTCCCTCATGCCACCTTTTGTTTTGTGCTTCTATTAAATCCCAAAATTTTTTTGGACAAAAATAATCTAAAAGAAACTCTTTTCTGCATGTGTGAGCTTCTTCCCTATATGAGGAAAATAATAAAAAAAATTAGAGAGAAGAAGAACCTAGAGAAAGTGAGGGCACAAGGGCTTTTGGTGAAAGCTATCCTAAGGTTTCTACCTAGGATTCAAAAAGGGGTTTCATAAGATCTAAGCGTCAGATCTTAATGAATTTTTTTGGAGTACCTCCTCAACCTCTCATCTCCCTCTGCTGCTGATCTAGAGCATCCAAAGATTTGGTGGATGAAGATTGAAGGAGTTCGATCAGCATCAACCATCGAATGATCCTACATCGAGCTAGCACTCAAAAGGAGCCGATCGGGATCAGGACCTCATGTGGACCATCCATGGAGGCCAGACATATGTGTAGCTGCATCATGATAATCAAATCTTCTTGGTGGTGATGATCAGATCTTCCTGGTGGTGATCAAATTATGGAGATCGACTATCCGTACAAAGGTAACATGTTCTGAACACATAAAGTTAGTAAAATAGTTTTACTGTCGATTGTTTTTATTTTCAAATTTCATGCATGTATATCATATTAGATCTTGGTAATGTAGGAATTTTAGATTAGATCTATAGCTCTTTATAAATTAATTAGATTAATTTTTATTTCTACTGCATTTGATTTTTGAAAAGTTTCGAAAGTAGAGCTAGAAATCCTGCATAAATTCCATCAGGTGCATCATCCAATAGGATATTTTACAATCCCACGTGCATGCCGCATGTATGGAACTACCATCATCAAGTTATGATGAAGTACGATCGGGAGGGGAGGCCAGTCGGAGAAATCGCATGGGAGATGTATTCTTTTTTTGGGTACTTATGAGGCGCTCTGACAATATTCCTGTTATGCCCATAGACTGGTGAGTGATGGATGTTGGCATCAAGGAGCAGGTATGGGAGGAGATTTGGATAGGTGTATCTTAATTATATATATGTATGTGATATACTTATACTATGCTTAATTAGAATAATTTCGTAACTGACTTCTAATAACTTTTTACAGAGAAGGTATGACCTTTCAGATCATGAGCGGGCTCAAGATGCCCATCTGTAAAAGATTGGAGAGTTAAACCAGAACTACAAGATCAAGCTCCATAGAGGATGGCTCAAGTACTGATGGGACACTCTAGAGGAGCATGTTCCTTGGATTCAGGATTGTCCCTCGAGTTAGTGGGAGGGGATGGTTAGGCATTAGAGGAGCCAAAAGTTCTAGATTTAATTTCTAACTTTTAAATTTTTTAATATACTAATAATTATATTTAAATATTTTTTAAATACTTGTTATTTCAATACTTATGATTTAAATACTTTTTAGATAATCTCCCATCAGAACCAAAATAATTGGGTAGCTCAAGAGTATATGCACACTCTCGGCCATGAGTCTATGGCCAGTCATATGCATAGAGAGGTAATGAATTCTAAATCTTAGTTTATAAATTAAATTAATATTTTTTTTATATATTTTTAATAAGCTGATCGATTGTTATAGCTGATAAGAGTATGTGTGATGCCCACCCATAGTGCCATCCTCCGATCTAGCTATACAGACAAGAAGGGTAGGCCGATGAATGCCATGATTGGGAGAATTTTTGTAAGTAATAATTATATTAGTATGATTAGTATTATAGCATTTCTTATAATATTTTATTTAAATTTGTAATTATAGAAGCAATTAGATGCGCTCGTGAGCGAGGGCTTGGACACCTTGGGCTCCCATGACTATCTATCTTAGGCCTTAGAGCCTGAGCACTCTAGGAGGATCTAATGCAGGCTCGGACATACACCAACGAGCTGGTGGTCTGAGATGAGTGTCTCTTCACATGCTTCTAGAATCGTTAGTTAGGAGTAGCTTGAGGAGGCGTTGGTACAGGCAGCTTAGGCTATGGAGTGGGCTACTCAAGCTAAGGAGTGCACATCTCAGCTACAGAGCATCATAACCGCTATGGTAATGATGCTCTCTATGCATTTTGGAGCTGACTTCATGGACATTTAGGATATATTGACCAATATTTCAGCTCTAGCCCCTTCAGCTCTAGCTCCAACTCTAGCTTCTCTAGCTCATGCTTCATCTCCTCTCGATGATGATGACTTAGATTTAGATTTAGCAGACTTTTGATATTTTTTTAAAAAAATATTATAATAAATTTTATTCAATAATAAAATTTAAGTATTTTAGATATATTCTTGCATTATTCTTATATTATTTGAGATATATTCTTGTGTTATATATTGAACTATATTTATCAGGTTTAAAAAAATTAAAAATTAGAAAATCTATATTTCTTTTATTATTTAAAATTTATGGTAGCGGTTGACGATCGCTGTCATAGATTGCATGCTAATTGCTAACATAAACTATGGCAATGGTTATAAAAGCACTACATTATATCTATGGCAGTGGTTGTATAACTATTGCCATAGAAGATCTATGACAGCGGTTACACAACCACTACCATAGAACCTGTAGCAGCGGTTTAATAACCACTGCTATAATCGGTAAAAAAGTAGTTATGTAACCACTGCTATTGAGGCTATTGTAGTAGTTGGTTCATAACTACTACTATTGAGGCTACTGTAGCAGTTGATGAACTACTACTATTGATCTTATAGTAGTGGTTGATTAACTGCTGCTATATACCACTGCGATAGTTCCACCTATAGTCGTGGTTAGTAAACTAATACTATACCGACCTACTACAGTGGTTGTTATAACTGCTACAACAACCACTACCATAGATTTATAGTGATGACTTTGGTGGTAGTGGCTGAATAACCACTACGGTAACCTATGGTAGTGATTTTTTAATCTATGGTAACAATTGCAAACCGCTACCGTAGCCCTTCCCTATAGTAGTGCCTCCTAGGACACCATAGCTCAATGGTGTGTCTGAAATGAGGAATCAATCTTGTTGGACATGGTTCGATCTATGATTGGCTTTGTGAGTCTACCGATCTTCTTTAGG
The DNA here is from genome assembly GCA_006176705.1 of Cocos nucifera. Lineage (NCBI taxonomy): Eukaryota > Viridiplantae > Streptophyta > Magnoliopsida > Arecales > Arecaceae > Cocos > Cocos nucifera. The sequence continues at coordinate 40,840 of QRFJ01005062.1, read as the reverse complement.
GATATGTACTAGAGTTGGCTTGTTACTTATTGAATAATGTTCTGAGTAAGTCTGTATGCAAAACACCATATGAGATATGTGAAGGAAAAACATGCTTTTGGTTTGCAACCAAAATCTAGAAAAAGATTGATAAATTGGTCTTAAAAAATTTTTTATATCAAATATGAATGCTTACCTTGATTTTAGAGTGGAAAATTAAAACAAAATCTGAGACTTCGCAAGTATGAAGCTTTACGAGATCTAGATGTGTAGATCCTCTACTTCGTGCACACACCAAACTCAGTAGGAAGTAGGGATAAAGATCTTTGTCGAAGGAAAGCTTTGAGATCAAATCTTAAGCTTGGGGATGATGCTCCATATGAGGGAATCACCATGCTAGAGAAGATGGCATCCAAGGGAGGGGATGGCCAAGAGAGAGGTGCCCAACACTTGCTAACGCCCAACCGTTTCTCTCAAACGCTCTCTTTCTCTCTTGACTCTCTATTGCTTGAATATATTACACACCTAGAGGTCCCCTTTATTTATAGAGAAAGAGTCCTAAATCTGGTCAAAACCCCTCTTTGGTTAGGACTCATGTTTCATTAAACATTAGAAGTCCTAAATCAACTAGGTAAAGCCAACTTATGGATCCTATCCACTTGCACATGCCCTAGAAGAGAGTGGTGCCAATCCCCATGCCATCTATTGATGTTGGTCAGCAAAAAGGGTGAGAGAACCTTAGGTTTAAGTGGCTAAGTGAGCCTAACCCAATTAGGTTCATGTTTGGGTTCAATCCAAACCTAATTTGAATCCGATTTAAACCAAATTTCAAAGTCTGCTCAACCTAGTCCAATTAAGATTCAGTTGCAAGTCTAACTTGACCAATTAAATCAATTAGTCACAAATAAATTGTCTAATTAGATTAGATCTGATCTAAAAAAGTTATAGCTTAAAATTATTCTCTCAAGAAAATTCTTGAATCATTGACTAAATGAAATTCATCCCCAAAATTAAACCTACATTTCATATCAAGTACTAGCTTGACATAGCCAATATTTAATTCCATAAGACCTATAACTTAATTCCCAATTAAGTAAATCCATATGCTCAATCAAGTCTCATACTTCTAAATTGAACACATAGACTTTACGTGAATTCCTTCCTACATTGTTTGACTTAGTACATGACTCCACACTTTCGAATAGTAAGCTGGTAGTATAGGAATAATTTTCTATACTAATTGAAGATACCATCTAGAAATGGTTCTCGACGTCTGGATAGATCAAATATTTGCAAATCAATATTCAAGAATCTTGACATATGGTTATCGCATGATTCATCCTTTTGACCTTGAATGCTCAAGACAACCTAGGGTTTGCTGCCAATCCTGATCATATCATCCATATTGTATTTCAACCTTTCAAATCTATCACATGGATTATCTTAGCCAAGACTTTACTAAATTGAAATACGGTGATACATTATCTCCAATAGTCCAGAGGGGTCAATCCTATCTTGACTCACACATAGACTTCGTAAGTACTTGACTGTACCTAATATTCTTTTGTCACTGCATTAGAAATGTAGATAGTCAGGTACCAAAGCATAGGAAGTTGCTTATAAGTCACCATGGTGATCTCAGGTCTGAGGGACCCTCATGCTCATATCCTTATCAAGTTGCTCTTGATAGTAGTGTACTCAATAGATGAGTCACTGTTCGATGATGATGTACTCCTACATCTCATCTATATGCCGTACCAGTGTCTCCACACTCCATGGTTAAGAGGACAACCAATTCATATAGTACACAATGATCTATTATTATAAATATCATCGTCCCTTTTAGTGATATATCATTTGATCATGAATATGATTTAAGGACTAAACAATAAATCTTTCTTTATCAATTTTATATAGTCCTAAGGACTTCATCACAATACAGGAGTTTGTTTAGTAGAATATGTACATTTATGATGAAAAATTAAATAATATTTATTAATAATTAATTTATATATATTTATAAGAATAAGCTCAACCATCAACAGGTCGATAATTGGCTTTGAGACATAGTTTCCAACAACTCCTACTTGGATTAAAGTCAATTAGTACAGTATCATATACCCATCTTCGATTTGTGATCATCGAACTCCTTGACTGCAAGGGTTTTAGTAAATGGGTTGGCTAGTTTCTTCTTTCCATCGATCTTATAAAGGTCAACGTTATCTCGATCCACGATTTCTCGAACAAGATGGTAGGAATATAGAATATATTTCATTCGCTAATGTGCCTTTGGTTCTTTCACCTAAGCAAAGGCTCTAGTATTATCATAATAGAGTAGAACTAGACCATCAAGAAAGGATACCACTCCATGCTCGGTGATGAATTTTCTTAGCCACATAGCTTTCTTTGTAGCATCGGATGCCATGATATACTATACATCGCAAACTGAGTCGACCATAGTATGCTATTTGAAACTTTTTCAGTATATAGCTTCATCATTTAGGATAAAAATGTATCTCGATACACTCTTGCTATCATCTTGATTAGCTTGAAAATTAAAATTTTTAAACCTTATAAGTTTTAAATCTAACTCACCATAAACTAGCCATGGGTCCTTAGTATTTTTCAAATACTTAAGGATGATTTTCACAACCTTTCAGTGGTTCTCTCCTAGATCAGACTGGTATCTACTCACTACTCCTAATGAGTATGCTACATCTGATCTCGTACATGTCATGGTGCATATAATAGAGCCCACTATCGAAGCATATGAAATTCTACTCATATGCTCTCTCTCTTGAGTAGTTGTTGGACAATCTTTCTTTAAGAGAAAAATTTTAGGGTCTATTGGAAGATAGCCTTTCTTAAAATTCTTCATGCTGAACTATTTCAGAATCGTGTTAGTGTACGTTGATTGAAATAATCCAAGCAACCTCTTAGATCTATCTCTATAGATCTTCATCCTTAGGATGTAGGAGGCTTCTCCTAAGTCCTTCATGAAGAATTATGATGATAGCCAAACCTTTATTCATTGTAATGCAGGGATGATATTTTCAATTAAGAGAATATCATCCACATGTAACATAAGGAATACTATCACTAAACCATTGGTCCATTTGTATATGTAGGGCTCTTCTTCCTTCTTAACGAAGTCATATGTTTTGATCATCTTATCAAAATATATATTCCAACTTTTAGATGCTTTCTTCAATCCATAAATGGATTTTTGAAGCTTGCATACCTTAGACCCATCTATATATGTGAACCCTTCAGGTTGTATCATATACACCTCTTTGTCCAACTCTTCATTTAGAAAAGCAATCTTCACATATATTTGTTAGATTTTATAGTCCATATATGCTGCTATAGCAAGCATGATCTGAACGGACTTAAGTATTATCACAAGAAAAAATATCTCATCATAATCTACACCATAATATTGATGATGTTCTTTGGCAACTAGATAGGTTTTATAAGTCTTTATCTTTCCGTCTACACTCCTTTTTCTTTTGAAGACCCACTTGCACCTTATGAACTTTATCCCTTTAGGTGGATTAACTAATGTCCATATATCATTGATCTTCATGGGCTCCATTTTGGATTTTATAGCTTCAAGCCATTTTTCAGAGTTAGATCTCTGCATTACATCCATGTAGGTGATTGGATCTTCATCATTCTTATCGAGCTTGATAGGATCATCATTTTGGACTAAGAAACTATAATATCTGTCCAGCTGATACGATACTCTATCGGATCATCTTAAGAATGTAGATTCATTGGTCTCGAAAAATGATTAAATCAAATTTGGTTGAGGTTCAGTTACATGTGTTGGTTCTTCTACCTGTCAAACTTCCTCAAGCTCGATCTTAGAGGCATTAGTTTCTTTACTAAGAAACTTTTTTTTTAAAAAAAAAATTTTAAGACTGGAAAATACTTTTTATTTATCAATATGGTAGAAATAATACCAAATAAGAGTACGATATTGTCATTAGGACACCATATTTATTAGTTTAATTTTGACTTTTTAAATAATTTTAAAATAGATAGAAAGCAGTGAGTCGGGTCAAATCTATAGAGAAGATAGTATTTTTATTTAAAATCTTTAATTTTTATAAAAAAAGATTTTTAAAAATTAATTTGAAGTTAAAAAATAAAATTATGAATAAAAATTTATAATTAAAAGATGTAAAAAATTAAACTTGGTACTAAGATCTACTAGTTAGATCTTAGCATCTACTTGCATAAAAATAAAAAGCAATTAAAAATAAAGAGCAAAAATTAAATTATAATTAAAAATAAAAAGCATGAATTTAAATAGCTAAAAAAATAAATTTGCATTAATTAAAAATTAAATTTAGAATTTAAATGCATGAAATTTTTTAAAAAAAGAATAAAAAAATAAAAATTAAAATAGCTGATCTTGATCTTGGATCAGCGTCGGCATTGAGGTTATGTAGAAGCTAGCTCTTCTTCGCATCACCTGTTGCCTTGAAGCAACCTCTAATCCAAGCATGGCTCTAATCTTTACCAAACTCCTTTCCATAACTGAAGATAGCTTTTCCTGGAGGTCTGGAGTCTTATTTATAGATGTTGAAGGGCTGGATATCTTCTTTGTAGGAAATATGAGACTATTGAGGAGTTTGATCGACTAAATGTGGAGAAATTCTGACAAAAATTGGATTAAAATGGCTCCTGGATCAAGTTCTATGCCTCTAGTGAAGTTTGGCCATCAAATCTAGATCAAATGGTCCCAAAATAGCCAAAAATGGAAGTGTAATAGCCCAGATCAAGTCAGATTGAATTTTGATCGTTGGATAGAGCTTGATGGATGATTTTCAGCCATCAAATTGCATCAAAAACCATTCTTAAATTCTTCTCCCAATCAGATTAGACATGGGTCATTGGATCATCGCTTGGATAAAATCTAACCATTGGTCACGTAGTGGAGAGCTGGGAAAACCAAATCAAAATTGGAAATGACCCCCACTGTTTGATCTTCATCGATAGTGATATGGACCATCTGATTGTGCTTTACTGTTCATATGGACCGTAGTGGATCGGGCTTTCGGTGAGCTGCAACCAATCGGCGCCCATTTTCTCCTAAAAATTATCAAAATATCCTCTCTTAAGGATCTACAGTGAGCCATGATAAAACTGACATTAGTGGCTTACCGGATGGCTTGGCAAGCTTGGTGGCTTGCTGGCACACAGCTTGGCTCGGCTCACCGGCTTGGTTTGATGAGCCAGTTGAGCCATTCCCCTTTTTTATTTTATTTTATTTCTTTTTTTTTAAAAAATTCATATTTGGTTCATTTTAGCTCTATTTTATTCTAAACTTATTTCATTATGATCAAAAAAATAAACTTCTTTTATTAATAATAATATTTTATTTTTTAATTTTTATTATTTTTATTAATTTTTTAATTAAAAAAATATTAATTTCTTAAAATATATAAAATGATTATTAATTATTAAAAGTAAACATAAATTAATTGATAAATTAATATTTTTATTGATTAATTTATGGTACTTATCACACTCTCTAACTTAAGCTTTGCTCATCCTCGAGTAAAAAAAGAATTTAGTTTTAGATATCTTTTAACTTTAGAGTTTCGAATTTTATCGAAATAGTTTTCAAAATAATCATTGATATTCAATAGAGCATAAGTAAGACATATCATTGGGATATTAATACTTATCAATATAAAAATTAAGTAAAGAACATTAATTTTTTCTATTTTTTTTCTAAATTATCCCTATCTTTATCTTTGAATCATCTAAACTTTCATATGGATAAGTGTATTGCTATTTCCATCCTTCATTTATTGATTTTTTTATTTACATTATTCACTTTTTGATGCGAATATCATTGCTTACTTAGGCAATGGAATCCGATTACTCAGTGAAAAACTATTTTTTTTTTAATATTATACCACTATTGAGTGCCTTAATCTCTTAAGCTTTCTATTTGATCCATGTAGCGAGTCTTGGACCAATGACTTCCAAACTAGTTGACTTTAGTATACCAGATTTAAAATATCCCTTAGACTCACTAGCTCGAATCAAATAGGCTACGAGTTAAGACTAGCTTTATAATGAGCTTCTTCATTCTTTTCATCTTTTGATGTAAAACTCAATGCTTGCTTAGGTAAAGAGGTCTGATTACTCAGTAAAAAATACTTAAAAATTATTTTATTTTATAATTTTTTAATAAAAAATATATAGTTATCCTGCACAAGCTCATAAAAAATAAACTTTTTTTAATACCAATAGAAAAAATTAAAAATGCTTAAAGAAAAATTATTTATGTTCTAGACTTAACTCTTTATTAGGTTTTCTTAATATTTGATTCCTCAATATCTCATAAATTCTCCAATCTGTGCATTAATTTTATTTTAAAAATGCTTAGTTCAACTCGATTCTTAAGCATAATCAGATGTCTAAATACTAAATACTAACTACTTTAAGGACTTAAAAAAATTTAAAAATTTTATTATTCTCCTTCCTAACTTAATCGACATTATCCTCAATGAAGAAGAAAAAATAAAGGATATAATAAAGAATAAGAAGAAATACACCCGACTCAATATCTTTGTAGTCCAACATGTATCTTTGAAAATTTAGGCTCTTCCTCTAACTTATTCAAAATGATCTAAAAAAACAAACTAAAAAAAATTAGATAAAAATAAATAAATATTGGGTTGCCTCCCAATAAGTGCTAAGTTTACCATCTTCAGCCAAACACAATACAGCTTACTATCTTGTGTCAAATATTGGATTGATAAATTTCAATGATTTTAAATTACCAATCACAAAAAGATAGTTTGTTATCTCTTTATTGATATATTTGTTTTGAATTATGGGAATATAATTTATAACCCCATTCTCAGTCCCATGTTTATTAAGAATTTCACCTATTTGTTTGTCTAAAATACTCATAAATTAAGTTTTTGTATTAGGAGTTAAGTTTAATGCAATGGATGCTAGAAGGATGTTTAAAAGCGAGTTTAGTTATGAAGGTAAATTAATTTGATCTTCGTGTTGGAAAACATATCCCAAAGCCAATCGTCAGCCTATTGACGATTGAGTTATTTTATAATTATAATTAATTTATTAATTAATAAAAATATTTTGACATCTTTTTTGTCATAAGTTTATAGCTTCTAATGAACTCCATAGTTGTGATGAAGTCCTTAAGACTGTTTAGTTTCGATAAAGAGAGGATTTATCAATTAGTCCTTAAATGTATTCACGACCAAATGGTAGGTTGTTAATTAGGACAACAGCATCTATTGAGCATAGGTTGCTATATGCCATATAGGTTAGTTGTCCTCTTAACCAAGAAGTATGGAGACACTAGTATGACATACAGGTGAGATGTATGGGTACATCATCATTGAACGTGATCAACTCCAGAGCATTCTGCTATCGAGAATGTCTCTGATAGGATATAGGTATAAGTGTTCCTTAGACCTAAGATCACCTCAGTGACTTACAAGCAACTCACTGTGCTTTGGTACCAGACTAACTGAATTTTTAATTCAGCAATGAAAAGCTTCTAGGCATAGTTAAGTACTTGCGAAGTTGGAGTGTGATCAAGATGGAATTGACCACTCCAAGAGTTGGAGAAGAATGTATCACCGTATTTCAATATAGCAAAACCTTGGCCAGGGTAATCCATCAGATGAATTTGATATTTTAAAATACATTGTGGACAATCTGATCAAAGTTAATAGTTGAACTTTTAGATGTCCTATAAGAATTATGGTCAAGAGGATGAATTATATGAAAACTATATCTGCATAGGTTCTAAGGATGGTGTTCTACATCTTCGACCTATTTGATCGTCGGGTATCATTACTAGATGGTCACTTCGATTGATATAAAACTTTATTTTTATGCTACCGACTTAGGTTTAGATCTATGATGTCATACACATTAGAGCTTATGATCTGATCGGATGGTTGATCAATGATTGAGAATCATTCTAGGGTTAAACAATCAATACGATTGGTGTTTAACCAAGTACAAGTGTTGTAGGAGGATCGATTAGCAATTGGATTGCTAATTGACTTAATTTGATTAAGCCAATAGACTGAGATTAAGTCTAATTAAATATAATTTAATTAGATTTGGTTTGGACTTGATTGGATCAAGTCTAATTGGTTTATAGGATAAGTCAAGTGCAAGGAAGAACTAGTTCTAGTCTAACTAGGATTCGGATTAACCCAATTTTCTAATTTAATTAGAAAATAAATTAAAATTAAATCTAATTTAATTAAGTTATTAAATGGGTTAGGGTTTTATTTAATTGGATTGATTTAATCTTGATTTTATTTGGTTAAAAAATTTTGTTTAACCAAGTCAAAATAGGAGTCCTAGTGTGACTAGGACTCCCTATCACTTGCACCACTTAATCATCACGCCCCATGCCCTTTTTATTTTATTTCTTACATAAAAATTATCCACTCCCATGGCTTCTTACACCCTCTTTCTCTCCTCCTTTTCTCATAAGATAATTTGTTGGAAGACCAAGTCAAAAGAGGAGTTAGTTTTGCTTAGGATTCTATGAGATAGAATCCTATTTGACCAAAACACCTTTCCTTGAGTGCTGCCCCTCTTTTAATTAATTCTTCTCTTATTTCATGAAAATAATCTCTTTTTTTGTGCACCCACCCTTGCTGGTCCATGCTAATAATTATAGAGGAGGCGCCCAACAACTTTCCATGTTTGGATATTCCTAGTCTAGAATTTTGATCTAACTTGGACTCTTCTTTTTCTCTATTTATTGGATGAATTTTATTTTGATTTTTTTGTGAAATACAGATCTTTGAGAGAGGTTTGGGGTGTGCAATAATTAGAGGAAGAGGGTCCTTGGGCATGGGGGTTCCATAGGCACCAAACTAGGTGTCTAGGTGAGAGAAAAGAGAAGAAGAAGAGGGTCATCTTCTAGGGTTGTTTTATTTTCAATCTCTCCTTCCTTTTTTTTGAGTTTTTCTGAGAGAGTCTCAGATCACTAAGCTCTCATCTTCTTTTTCATATTTTGGAGAGTCCAAATTTTGAAGAAAGGAGTATCGGATCGACCATCAAAGAAGGATCGGCACAGTACTAGCATGCTATGTTGATTTCCTGCATCAGACTTCAGATCAGAGATCGTAGGCTCGTGTGGATGACTCCTAAAGGCCGGATGCATGTGCAGCTCATGACATCATCCTCAAGCCCAGATCAATAAGTTAGAATGTGTAACTTGCTCAAGTAATAGATATGATCTATAAACTTCATACCTGCATTTGATGTAGTGTAGATCTATGTTGATTTGATCAATCCTTTACTTTCTTATTTGATTTTAATTTTTGATTTAATATCATACCTTGATCATGTAATAGATCTAAGATCTAGATGTTTACATATTTATTTAAGTCTTTCGCTACATGATCTTGAAAATATTTCAAGATCTATTCGTGAAACCCTAGATCTGGTTCCTTTACTTTGTTTAAACAACTCCATTGACACTTCATTACATACCTCTTGATTTTTATGAGAAGAGCCAGCTTTTAGGAGTAAAGAAATAGGACTTTAGATTTATAGAACTTGGGTAAATTATCTATTTTCTTCTCTCTTTTATATGTCTCATTTAAATTGGAACCAGTATCAGTACTAGTTCCAGGCTCAGGTTCTTCTATGTGATTAGCTTTAGTACTAATCTTTTTCTCTAAATTTTTATTTTGGCTAGTGTTGACCCTAGGTATGATTTTGATGAATAACAAAATATTTGAATCTATTTTGGGTACTGACATTTTGGTTGAAGTATTTAAAATAAAGTTCAAGAAGACAGGAATCCATTTCAATGATCCGTCAGCATATATAGGATCCGTTCATGCTTCAGGATAATCTTCAACTTTTGGTATCAGCTATCGAAGTTGGGTCCCACCAACTTATCATTGTTCAATAATGATCGAAGTGATAGAGAAGTGGCCATGTCTACACAAAGAAAAATCAAAACCTAATTAGTAATTGATTCATTAAACCTAAAGATTTGGACTTTAATCAAAAGGTTTCTTCTACTATTTTATTCAAATTGGTAGCCTCTACCTCCAATTCGAGAAATTATCCTAATTTCTTAGTGGATACTAGAATCCGCATAGACTGTATACGAGCCCAACTTTGGTTGGCCAACCCATGTACATCTAAGGATAGGTTCATAATCAATTATTTCTCTAAATAATTTTTAGTAATTAAATTTTGCCCCAGCCCTCGATTAGTTGGCTTTGGCCTTCTCAGAAAAGGGTCTAGTTAGGTCCAACCATTAACATAACCATACTTAATCCATCTAACCAATGAATGATCAGGCCCAACTTTGGTTGGCCTATCTGACCACCATTTAGAAAGATGTATCAAAGAGATCATATAATGAATGATAATTCCATCAACCAATAAGCAGCAGGCCTTTAGGCCTCCAATGATTATCCAACTAATGGACCCATTATCATCCACCTTAATGGGAGGCTATGATTCAGTTATCATATAACTATTTCATTTTAGGGACCTAATAATTTTAGAGAATTTATTTATAGAAGTGAGTAGGTCAGATTAACTATCTTGTCATGATCATCCCATTGACTTCACCAAGTCAGCTTAAGGAAGACCACTAACAGGCTGGTCTAGGAAAACCTAAATCAGTCATACCGATTTACCTAGCTGAAATGGGTTAGCTCAAATAGTCAAGTGATTCAATCAAAACATAATCTCACCAAAAGGCCAGATAAGTTCGATCGATGGGAGGATCTACCAAAGCTTGCCTTAGACACCATCAAAAATGGTCAGGTAGGCAGACTACCAATTAAAAACTACCGGTCTGGTTTACCTTAGACATCAACTAGTTTAATTAGTTTTAATTAGATCAACCTAATAGTTCATGCTAGACCACATAGCCAAGAATCAAGTCCATCATGGGTCTTGTTAAAGATATGGGCTTGACCAACTACAACTATAGTAATTGATCTAGAGAATTCTTGACCTAATCTAAGATAAAATTGATTAGATTTAGTTAATTCTCTAATTAAGTTCATTTTTTATTCTAACCCTAGGTCTAATCCAATTAATGGACCTAATCTCCACTAATCCATTTAACCCAATGTGTTATGATTTGTGTCTTAGGATCTTTAATTCACAATCCTAAATCCTAATCAATCAACTTCTTAATTCTCAATTAAGTTTTAGGCTGAGGGTTGGGTTTCGACTTTTCAAAAATGATTTTCATGTTTGTATAATATTTTTACAATATGGTTCTATCAACCAAGTTACATGTTTGATTCATAATCAATATGCAAGTAAAATAAACATAAAACTACTTTAGATCTAATTTAAACAAGTTCATGTAATTGAAATAGTTTCAATAATAATCAATCATAAATCTTCCTAGATCAAATCTAACATATTTATGATGATTAAAATTAGATTAAAATATTTTTAATTAGATCATAAAATCTCTTAAATCTAATCTAAAATTTTATGATCAATATTTTAGATCAGTACGTACTAGGATAACCTATTTACTATAAGGGTAAACCTTACAGCAGGACAATCTTATGGCAGCCGTGCAATCTAAAATATTTTATTTTTAGATCTAAAACTATTTTAAATCTATTGAATCATAAATAAAATTAGATCAAATTTAATAAATTTATGATTAGAGTCAGATCATCATGAACTAGGACAACCTTTTCACTGTAAGGGATAAACCTTATAGTAGGACAATCTTATGGCAGTTCGTGAGATCTAAATTTTTTTTTTTAATTTTAGATTTAATAAATAGATTATAAATTAGATCTAATTTAAGAAATAATCTAAACATGTATGAAAATCATGTAATAAGAACCTAGGCTCTGAGACCAATTGAAGGAATCAGATCTAGGATTTCATGGGTAGATCTTAAAATTTTTTCAAGATCATGCAGCAAAAGACTTAAATAAATTAAATATTTATTTAAATAAATATATAAACACCAAGATCTTAGATCTATTATATGATCAAAGCATGATATTAAATCAAAAATTAAAATCAAATAAGAAAGAAATGGTTGATCAAATCAACCTAGATCTATACTACATCAAATGCAGGTATGAAGTTAATAGATCAGATCTATTACCTGAGCAAGTTAGACATTCTAACTTACTGATCTGGACTTGAGGATGAAGTCATGAGCTACACATGTGTCTGATCTTTAGGAGTCATCCACATGAGCCCACAAACACGATCAGAGATCCTGATGCAGGAAATCAGCATAGCATGCTAGTACTGTGCTGATCTCTCTTCGATGGTCAATCCGATGCTTCCTTCTTCGAAACATGGACTCTCCAAAATATGAGAAGAAAGAGGAGAGTTTTATAATATGAGACTTTCTTAGAGAAAACTCAAAAGAAGAAGGAGAGATGAGGAATAAAATAGCTCTTGAAGAAGATCCTCTTCTTCTTCTCTTTTCTCTCACCTAGGCACCTAGTTTAGTGCCTATAGAACCCCCATGCGCAAGGATCCTCTTTCTTTGATTTTTTCAAACCCCAAATATCTCCCAAATCTCTATATTCCATGGAAAAATTAGGCCAAAATTCATCCTAAATTTATAGAAAAGAAAGAGTCCTTGTCTTGGTCAAAAACTAGACAAGGCAGGACTAGATTTGGCAAGTAGTTGGGGCACCCAATGCTTGGGCGCCCCTCCTCTGATTTTTTTAGGTAAATCCAGCAAGGAGAGGTGCACAAAAAATCTCTCACTCATGTGGAATTAAGGAGGAAAAATAGGAGATGGACGACACACATGGAAGGAGATGTTTTGGTTTATAAGGATTCTATCTCATAGAATCCTAAATCGAAACTAACTTCCTCTTAGACTTGGTCAATCACCAAATAACCATATGAGAATAATCGGGAGAGAAGGGGCATGCATGAAGACCAGAGAGAGACTCTCTATCACACAAAAAGAGAGGGCATGGGGCGTGGAGGGCTAAGGTGGCGTAAGGTGGAATCCTAGTCTCACTAGGATTCCATCTATGACTTGGTCAAACATGATTTCTCAAACCAAATTAAATCAAAACCAAATCAACAAAATTAAATTAAGTTCTAATACAGTTAAGGACTTAATTAAATTAGATTTAATTTTAATTTAATTTTTTAATCAAATTAAAAAAATTAGTTGACCCGAGTCCTAATTAGACTAGGACTAGTTCTTTCTTGCAGTTGACTTATCCAATAAGCCAATTGGACTTGATCCAATCAAGCCCAAACCAAATCTAATTAAATTATATTTAATTAAACTTAATCTTAGTCCTATAGCTTAATCAAATTAAGTCAATTAATAATCTAATTGCTAATTGATCCTTCTATAACCCTTGCACTAGGTTAAACACCAATCGTATTGAGAGTTTAACCCTAAAATGATTCTAAATTGTTGATCAACCAATCGATCAGAATATGAACTCTAATGTATGTGACCTCATAGGTCTGAACCTAAGTTGGTAGTATAGAAATAAATTTCTATACCAATCAAAGTGACCATCTAGCAATGATACCCGACGGTCGGATAGGTCGAAAGGTGTAAAACACCATCCTTAGAACCATGCGAATATAGTTTTCATATAATTCATCCTCTTGACCACAATGCTCATAGGATACCTCAGAGTTCAATTATCAACTTTGATCAAGTTGTCCACATTGTATTTTAAAATATCAAATCCATCTGATGGATTATCCTAGCCAAGGTTTTGCTATATTGAAATACAGTGATTCATTCTTCTCCAACTCTTGGATTGGTCAATTCTATCTTGATCACACTCCGACTTTGTAAATACTTGACTGTGCCCAAAAGTCTTTCATTACTAAATTAGAAATTTAGTTAGTCCGATACCAAAGCACAGTGAGTTGCTTGCAAGTCACTGAGGTGATCTCAGGTCTAAGGGATACTTATACCTATATCCCATTAGAGATATTCTTGATAGTAGAATGCTTTGGAGTTGATCATGTTCAATGATAATGTATCCATACATCTCATCTATATATCATACTAGTATCTCCATACTCCTTGGTTAAGAGAATAGCCAATCTATATGGCATATAGCAACCTATGCTCGATAGACGCTGTCGTTCTATTTAACAGTCTATTATTTGGTTATGAATAAATTTAAGGACTAATCGATATATTTTCTTTTTATTGAAACTAAATAGTTCTAAGGACTTCATCACAACAATGAAGTTCATTAGAAGATATAAATTTATGATGAAAAAAGATGTCAAAATATTTTTTTATTAATTAATAAATCAATTACAATATCTCAATCGTCAATAGGTTGATGATTGGCTTTGGAATATAATTTTTAATACATCTAACTAATGAATGATTAAGCTCAACTATGGTTGGTCAACCTAACCATCATTTAGAGAGACGCGATCAAAAAATCATATTATGGATGATAATTTCATTAGCGGATGAGCACCAGGCCTATGAGCCTCCAATGATTATCTAATAAATGGATCCATTATCATCCACTTAATAGGAGAAAATGATCTAGTATCATCATAACTATTTTATTTTAAAGATCTAATAATTTTAAAGAATTTAATTAATTTTGAAGAAGAGAGAAGATCGGATGAACTAGCTTGTCATGATCCTCCTACTAGTTTCACCAAATCAGGTTAAGGGAGACCATTAATAGATTGGTCAAAGAGCACCTAAATCAGTCACACTAATTTACCTAACTAATATGAGTTAGCTCAAATAGTCAAGTGATCCGATCAAAATATAATTTCACTGAGAGGCCAAGTAAGTTCGATCAGTGGAAGGGTCTACCAAAGCTTGTCTTAGACACCATCAGAAATATCCAGGTAAGTAGGCTGTCAATTTAAGACCATCGATTTGATTTATCTTAGACATCAATTGGTTTAATTAGTCTTGATTAGATCAACCTAACAGTTCATGCTAGATCACGTAGACAAGAATCAAGTCCATTTTGGATCTCATTAAAGACATGGACTTGACCAACTATAACTATTATAATTGATCTAAAGAATCCTTGACCTAATCTAAGACAACAATTGATTAGTTTTGATCAATTCTCTAATTAAGTCCATTCTTTAATCTAACCCTAGGTCTAACTCAATTAATGGACCTAATCCCCACTAACTTATTTAACTCAATGTGTTATGATTTATGTCTTAGAATCTTCAATTCACAATCCTAGATCATAATCAAACAACTTCTTAATTCTTAATTAAGTTTCGGACTGAGGGTTGGGGTTTGACTTTTTAAAAATAATTTTTATATTTATAAAATATTTATACAATATAGTTCTACCAACCAAGTTGCATGTTTGATTCATAATCAATATGCAAGTAAGATAAGCATGAAACTACTTTAGATCTAACTTAAATAGGTTCATATAACTGAAACAGTTTCAACTCTAATCAATCATAAATTATCTTATATCAAATCTAATATATTTATGATGATTAAAATTAAATTAAAATATTTTTAATCAAATCATAAATTTTTTTAGATCTAATCTAAAATTTTATGATCAATATTTTAGATCAGCATGTACTAGGACAATCTCTCCACTGTAAAGTGTAAACCTTACAGCAGGAAAATAGCAGTTTATGCAAACTAAAATTTTTATTTTTAGATCTAAAAGTATTTTAAATCTAATAAATTATAAATAAAATTAGATCATATCTAACAAATTTATGATAAGAAGTAGATCAACACGAACTAGGATAACCTCTCCACAGTAAGGGATAAATCTTATAGCAGGACAATCTTATAGCAGTTCGTGTGATCAAGATTTTTAATTTTAGATTTAATAATAAGATTATAAATTAGAACTAATCTAAAAAATAATCTAAACATGCATACATAATCATGTAATAAACAACCTAGGCTCTGATATCAATTATTGGAACTAGATCTAGGATTTTAGGGATAGATCTTGAAACTTTTTTATGATCAGATAGCGGACGATTTAAATAAATTAATATTTATTTATAAAATTAGAGAATATTCTAGATCTATGATTTTATTACATGCTTATGGTATAAGATTAAATCAAAAATTAAAAATATAAAGAAAGAAGAAGTGTTGATCATATCAACATAGATCTACACTAGATCGAAATCATATGAGTAACAAGAGATCAGATCTTTATTATCTATGCAAGTTAGATATTCTAACTTACTGATTCAGGCTTGAGGATAATATTATAAGCCACACACGTGTCCATCCTCTAGGAGTTATGCTCACGAGTTCATGAATCATGATCAGAAGTCCTGATGCAGAAAATCAGCATAATATACTAGTACTATACTGATCCTTCTTCGATCGTCAATTTAGAATCATCTTCTTCAAATCATGGAGTCTCTAATTTCTAAAAAGAAGGGGAAGAGATTTTGAACCTGAGACATCTCTCAAAAATCTCTAAAGAAGGAGGAAGAGATCAAAGAAAAACCCTAGAAGAAGAACCCTTCTTCTTCTTCTTATTTTCTCTCACCTAGACACCTAGATTGGTGTCTATGAAATCCACATGTCCCAATATTCTTTCTCCCTGATTTTTATACACACAAAAGGTCTCTTAATGATCTAAAATCTACAAAAAAATTAGTCTAAAATTTATTTTAAATATTAAGATATGAAAGAGTCTTGTCTAGGTCAAACACCTAAACAAGGCAGGTCCAAAATATATAGGCCACTAGTTGGGATGCCCAACACTTGGGTGCCCTCTCCTTTCTTTATGCTGTGGATCATCAGGAATAATCACACAAAATCCTCCTCTTTTCCATAAAAAAATAAGAGAAAAATCAGGGATGTGGGCGGCACAAAGCAAGGAGGAGATTTAGGTGCTTAAAATTCTATCTTATAGAATTTAAGTTGAAACCAACTCCTAGTTTGACTTGGTCCACAACCAAATGCCATCTAAGAAATAAGGGAAGGCTATGGGCATGTGTGAAGGCCTGGGAAAAGATATTTCCACATTCAAAATCAAAGAGAAGGGGCATGGGGGGCATGAGGGGTCAATGATGCAAGGAATAGGGAGTCCTAGTCATACTAGGATTCCTATTTTGACTTGGTCCAAGTAATCTATGAACCAAATTAAATTAGAATTAATTCAACCTAATTAAATTAGATCCTAAATAAATTAAAATTTTAATTAAATTAGATTAAATTAAATATAATTTTGATTTAATTTTTTAATTAAATTAGAGAATTGGGTTGACCCAAGTCCTAGTTGAACTAGGACCAGTTCTTCCTTACACTTGGCTTATCCAATAAATCAATTGGACTTGATTCAATCAAATTCAAATAACATCTAATTAATTTATATTTAATTAGACTTAATCTCATCTCTTTGGCTTAATTAAATTAAGCTAATTAGCAATCAAATTGCTAATCGATCCTTCTGCAATACTTGCATTAGGTTAAACATCAATTGTATTGATCGTTTAACCCTAGAAAGATTCTTAATCATTGATTAACCATTCGATCAGATCA
This sequence comes from Cocos nucifera, assembly GCA_006176705.1. Classification (NCBI taxonomy): domain Eukaryota; kingdom Viridiplantae; phylum Streptophyta; class Magnoliopsida; order Arecales; family Arecaceae; genus Cocos; species Cocos nucifera. The sequence continues at coordinate 23,334 of QRFJ01005062.1, read as the reverse complement.
TAAACTCTAATATGTGTGACCTCATAGGTCCGAACCTAAACTAGCAGCATAGAAATAAATTTTTATACCAATCGAAGTAACCATCTAGTAATGATATCCAACGGTCAGATAGATTGAATGAGTAGAACAACATCTTTAGAGTCCATGCGGATATAGTTTTCATATAATTCATTTTCTTAACATAAATGCTCATAGGACATCTCAAAATTCAACTATCAACTCTGATCAGACTGTCCACATTGTATTTCAAAATATCAAATTCATCTTATGGATTACCCTAGCCAAGATTTTACTATATTGAAATACAGTGTTGCATTCTTCTCCAACTCTTGGAGTGGTCAATTCCATCTTGATCACACACCGACTTTGCAAGCACTTGACTATGCCCAAAAGCCTTTCATTATTGAATTAAAAATTTAGTTTGTTCGGTACCAAAGCACAGTGAGTTGCTTGCAAGTCACTGAGGTGTTCTCAGATCTAAGGAACATTTATACCTATATCTCATTAAAGACATTCTCGATAGTAGAATGCTCTAGAGTTGGTCATGTTCCATGATGATATACCCATACATCTCATCTGTATGCCATACTAGTGCCTCCATACTCTCTGATTAAGAGGACAATCAACCTATATGGCACATAGCGACCTATGCTCGATAGAAGCTGTCGTCCTAATTAATAGCTTATCATTTGGTCATGAATAGTTTTAAAGACTAATCAATAAATCCTCTCTTTATCGAAGCTGAATAGTCCTAAGAACTTTATCACAATAATGAAGTTCCTTAGAAGATAAATATTTTATGATAAAAAATATCAAAAATATATTTTATTAATTAATAAATTAATTATATTTATAAAATAGCTAAACCATCAATAGACTGATGATTAATTTTGGAACATATTTCTCAATATTTTATTCATAAATGCACCTTTATAGGATGCATCTACCATCTATTTATATTGGACTCCTAAATCCTCATAGAAAGCTTGAACAATTTGCCACTTAGACAAACCATGGTATGGGCATTTTCTAATAAGTTTCTTAAGTCTCTCCCATGACTCATGAATTTATTCCCCTAGAAGCTAAGCAAATCCAGTGATGGCTTGCCTCATGATGTTGGTTTGGCCTATGGGATAAAATTTTTTAAGAAATTCACTCTATAATTCAGTCCAAGTTTTAATTGATCTTCCTATTGTACCAAGCCAATACTTAGCTTTATATTTTAATAAAACAGAGAATAAAATTAGTCTAAGAACATTCTCAGTTAAAATTTAGATTTTCACCATGGAGCAGATTTCTAAAAATTCATCTAGATACTTATAAGAATCTTTATTGGTGTTTCCATAGAAAGATGGAAGCGTCTAGATTATTTTATTTATTTAATTATTAGATTTAATATGGTTCAGCTATTCAATTTTATGATTGGATTCAACTAGATCACATAAAGCAATTTTCTATCGTGTATGTACTAGTACAACCCTATTGTATGGTTCAAAAATTTTTAAATTTTTTTATTTATTTTATTTATTTTATTTATTATTATTTTTTAAATTTTTTTATAATTTTTAAATTTTTATATTATTATTTTATTTTTATATTTTTATAATTTTATAGAATTTTTTTATTTCTTATTTATTATTATTATATTATTATTATTATATTTTTAAAAAAAATAATGATTTTTTAGTTATTTTATTATTTTATTATATTTTTATTTATTTTTATTTATTTTTATTAATTTTAATTTTTTAAAATTATTTTTACTATTTTAATTATTTTTATTATCTAATTATTAAATTTTTATTATTTTAATTTACTTTAATTTATTTTTTTTGAAAGAGAAGAGGAGAAAAGAAGAAGAAAGAAAGAAGAGTTTTAAAGAAGAGGTCCTAAGGAGTCCAAAGCTAAGAAGAGAGAGAAGATTAGTTTTAATTAGATTTAATATTGGTTAGTAATCAAGTTAGGCAAATAATCCTAACTAAAGATTATCTTAGATCTGGATATCTTCTAACTATCAAGATCACCTTCAAGCCCTCTAAGTATAAGATCAATCAGTTAACTGATAAGGTCAGTATAAGATCGGTGGGAGTCCCTCCATTGCTTACCTTAGACTCTAATTGTGCTTGGCTAGGTAAGCTAATGAAACCAATTATAAACTACCTTCCTTTAGGCTCAATCATTCCTGAATTACTTATCTTAGACACTAGTCAAACTGACCAACCCTAATCCAGTCTAACTTTTAGGATTTCTTATCCTAATGAGCTCAAGTTCCTAGGATCGCTGTCTAATTGATTTTAAAATTAAAAACTTTGGTCAATGCAGGATGTTGGTTGATTATTTATGGGCTAAGAAAGGATGATCAAATTTTCATCTTATGTTATTTAATTGGTTGTGCCCTTAATTTCGTTTAATATGAATATACATAAAATTTTTTTTTCAAGCAAGATGTTTTATGCAATTTAAACTAGATGCATGTAACTAATTAAATTTTTAGAAGCTTACTTTGCCTTCAGCGATCACCAAAAAGAAAATAAAACTAATATGATGCATGCTCTAAGTAATTAGGATTTCTAATCTTGTTATGAAGCTTTTAATTAGGTTTAAGTGGATATTTTTTTAGATTAATTTAAAATAAAATAAATAATAAAAAAAAATTTAGGATTAGGATTGGTCTCACCAAGTAGGATTTGAAGCTTCCTCCTTGTCCTAATCTTTTTACTCTCTTTTTATTTCTTATTTTATTCTTTTTTCTGCAAAATAAAGAAGAAAAGCTAATAAGCACTATTTACAAAACATTAAAGAAGTTAAAATTTTATTTATAATTAATTTATAAAAAATTAAAGAAATCAAAAAAATTTAACGTTCTTTTCTTTTTCGATAATGATGTCAAAAGATTGATAAGAGTACGATGTTATTGTTAGGATACCATATTTATCAATTTAATTTTGACTTCTTAAATAATTTAAAAATAGATAGAAAGTAGTGAATTAGATCAAATCCATAGAGAAAATAGTATTTTTATTTGAAATCTTTGATTTTTATTAAAAAATTTTAAAATTAATTTAAAATCAAAAAATAAAATTATGAATAAAAAGTGATAATTAAAAGGTGTAAAAAATTAAACTTGGTACTGAGATCTACTAGTTAGATCTTAGCATCTACTTGCATAAAAATAAAGAGCAATTAAAAATAAAGAGCAAAAATTAAATTATAATTAAAAATAAAAAGAATGAATTTAAATAGTTGAAAAAGTAAATTTACATTAATTAAAAATTTAATTCAAAATTTAAATACATAAAATTTTAAAAAAAATAAAAATTAAAATAGCTGACCTTGATCTTAGATCGGCATCGGCGTTGAGATGGTGTAGAAGCCAGCTCTTCTTCGCAGCACCTATTGCCTTGAAGTAGCCTCTAACCCAAGTATGGCTCTAATCTTTACCAAACTCTTTTCCATGATCGAAGATAGCTTTTTCTAGAGGCTTGGGTCTTATTTATTGATGTTGAAGGGCTGGATATCTTCTTTGTAGGCAATATGGACTATAGAGGAGTTTGATTGGCAAAATATGGAGAAATTTAGACAAAAATCAGATTAAAATGGCTCTTAGATCAAGTTCTATGCCTTTAGTGAAGTTTGGCCATCAAATCTAGATCAAACGGTCTCAAAATCATAAAAACTGGATATGTAATAGCCCAGATCAGGTCGGATTAAATTCTGGCCATTAGATAGAGCTTGATGGATGATCGATCGTCAGATCGCATTGAAAACCATTCTCAAATCCTTTTTCAAGTCGGATTAAACATGGATCGTTAGATTGTCGCTTGGATAAAATCTGATCGTTGGATTACACAGTGGAGAGTTTGGGAAAACCAAATCAAAATTGGAAACTACCCATGCCATCCAATCTTCACCAATAGCAATATGGACCATCCGATCATGCTTTACTATTCATATGGACTCCAGTGGACTGAGCTTTCTATAAGCTGCAACCAATTGACACCCATTTTCTCCAAAAATTATCGAAATACCCTTTCTTAAGGGTCTACAGTGAAACGCGATAAGACTAATGTTAGCAGCTCACTGGATGGCTTGGCTGGTGCACGGCTTGGCTTGGCTCGCCAGCTTGGCTTGATGAGCCGATTGAGCCATTTCTTTTTATTTTATTTTTTATTTTTTAAAAAAAATATATTTGATTCATTTTAGCTTCGTTTTATTCCAAACTTATTTCATCATGATCAAAAAAATGAGCTCTTTTTAGTGATAATAATATTTTATTTTTTATTTTTTATTATTTTTAATCAATAAAAATATTATTTTCTTAAAAATATATATAAATTGATCATTAATTATTAAAAATAAATATAAATTAATTAATAAATTAATATTTTTTTTGATAAATTTATGGTACCTATCAATACCCTTTGGTTTTTTTGGGTACCAATAAAAATACATTTGTTAGACTTAGATCTAATTTTATCTATTATTAAACATTTGGCATAAGCTGGATACCTCCAAATCTTAAGGTATGAGAGTATTGGCTTATGCCCTGTCCATATCTTATATGGTATTTTATCTATAGACTTACTTGAAACTCTATTTAGAATATAACTTGCTGATTCGATTGCATGTCCCCAAAAGAAGATCGACAAACTAGTAAAGCCTATCATGGAATGAACCATGTCTAACAGGATTCAATTCTTTCTTTCAGATACACCATTATATTATGGTGTTCCTGAAGAAGTTTATTGCGAGAAAATCTCATCCAATCCTAGATATGTTAAAAACTCATTGGATAGGTATTCACCTCTTCAGTTAGATCAAAGAGTTTTCATACTCTTTCCAATTTATTTCTCTATCTTGTTACGAAACCATTTGAATATTTCAAATGATTCAGACTTGTATTTCATCAAGTAGACATACCCATACCTAGATAGGTTATATATGAACGTAATAAAGTAGCGATATCCACCTCTGGTACTAGTGCTCATAGGTCCACATACATCAGTATGCACTAGACCTAGAAGCTCACTGTCGCTTATCCTTTCTAGCAAAAGGTGACTTAGTCATTTTTCTAAGAAGACAAGACTCATCCTATATAGGATTTCATGGGTAGATCTTGAAACTTTTTCATGATCATGCAGCGGAAGACTTAAATAAATTAAATATTTATTTAAATAAGCATGTAAACACCTAGATCTCAGATCTATTACATTATCAAGACATGATATTAAATCAAAAATTAAAATCAAATAAAAAAGTAAAGAATTCATCAAATCAACCAAGATCTACACTACATCAAATGCAGGTATAAAGTTTATAGATCATATCTATTACCTGAGCAAGTTATGATAGGAATGGTGTACAGGATGGAAGCATGGATTTCAAAGCAAAATTATGAAATCATACAAATCAAACCCGAATCCTAGGGCCACCTTATTAGTAATTAAATCATATAACATGCATTTATAATATAAAAGAAAGTATTAGAACATATCTCTTATCACCAAATCCTAAATTGTTCCTAATTGCCGGCAGCAGTCTGTCAGAGGTTTCACCAGGTGCCCACGTATTCACCCTCCAATATTGATCCACATGGAGACTTGATTAAGACACCAGCACCTTTGATTTATATATAATTAAAATTTTAATAATAAGAACTTTAATTAAATAGGCAAGACCTTTCTTAGCCTTTATGTCACCTTCCTTGCCTCTCCTTATCTATCTTTCTTTTTTCTTGTCTTCTTAATTTTTCTTTCTAATCTCTTAGTCTTAAGATGACTTCTTGTTCTTATAAGGACAAGGCCTAGATAAGAGAAGGAAAGAAAGAAAATTGGACAAAGAGACAACTCTTGTCAGAAAGAAAGATCAATTTCACCCCTCCCGGACTCTTGGTGCGCACCCTTATTTATAATGTACGTAAGGGTGCCAACACATTTTCTCGCATCCTTTCAAAATATTATCTCATGTCCCTTCATCCAATCTTACACCTCATCAGATAATAACGATATGTAGACTTAGTCCAAGAGGTGCCTTAAAGTAGAAGGACTCTCGGACTAATTCTACGTAAGTTATTTATAAAGAGTCGCGGGCTTTCATTCTTGGCGCCATAATTTTCATCCATTAGATCAGATAAAAAGGCCATCCAATGGCTTTAAAATGAGATGCCCATTTAGCAAGAAGGTGTGGAGATAATCTTTGAATAGTCAAAGTCCAAAAGCACTTTGACTTGGTCCAAGAGGCACCAAGGAAGAGAGAGCGGCAAGGAGTCCAGGGCGGCAAGGAGTCTTGGGCGACAAAGAGTCATGGGCAACAAAAATAAAAATGAAAATGGAATTTTTTACCTGTAGAAGGACTCTTTTGCACCCCATATTTGATGTCCATGCTCATTTAAAAAAATACGCAACATGCAGAAAGAGGAAAAGTCAAAGAAGGTAGGCGCCAACTTAATCCCATGCGCCAAAAACTCTTTGTGCATGAAAGACTTTCCATGTGCAAGAGAGAGACTCTCTGGCACATGGGATTCTGGTATGTCTTGCCCCAATTGAAGTCCAATCAGTCTAGGTTAATCCAATTCAAGATCAAATCCAATTTGGCTCAAATTGGTCCTTAATTAGCCGAAATCGGAAGTTGATTCGAACACAATTCGAATCTGGGTGCTAGGATTTGCTACATGTGCTAGCATGTTCATCTTGCAAACATGGTCTAATTCAATTAGATCCTTAATCAATTCTCTTTGTGTGTAACCCATTGGGTTCCACATCTAGCTAGCAGTGGGTCTGGTTGTGATTTGACCTAATCAGGTTAGAACTCAACTAAACCGATTTAGGTCAAAACTAGCCTACCCAGTTTTACCAATTAGAACACTTTCTAATTTAATGATCAAATTAAAATTTTAATTTGATCAAACCCACAAGACATGATTGATGTCTAGCAACGTATCGTGACTTCTCAGAAGATATGAAATTTTAATAAAAATATCAAAAATATCCATCAGTAGAAAGTTATCATGCAACTAGATCCTTCGATCATCCTACATCCTGAATCTGACTCTGGGTATGGAAATATGTCAAACCCAATATCTTATTCATTTCTCTTTCAATCTTATGATGATGATTCATTTAATGAAATATTAGAAACCATTTCTAATTTTCATCATGCTTTGATCAAAGTCTTTCTGAATCATCATTTATTTGAAGCAGGCAGGATGCTATTTTCTCTTACCAGGAGTGATCGATTCCATGTTAACCTACTCACATCCTTCATATATAATCTATCATATCCAGATCATCTCGTACATGACTGAGTCATGAATGAGTATGAACCAAAATATGGATTCATATATATAAGATTCTATGGTAGTTTTAGGTCAAAGGATTATATGCACAATTCCACTATGAGAACCATCTATTGACATGTAGATAAGACTCCATTAGATATTCTCAACTTAGATCAATTCAGTGAACTCATTCTCTAATGAGCACCCACATCTTTGTATTAGTGTCATATACAAATGATTATGAGATCAATCATCCTCTCAATTGAGCATACAAAAGATGTGCTAGTTTTATCGAAAACATTGATCCCCAACTCAATGTTCCATCGTCCAGGAATGTTTAAATTAGGATTTTAAGGTTTTAGATCTCACTGGTATGATCTCATCATAATCCTAAAATCATAGCCTTAATTTATGGGGTTCATCATAATCTTAAATAAATAATAAAACACTGCATATGATGAAATAAATGCCTTTATTTATTTTAAAATGTCATTACATGAGTTTGGAAGACATATCCTGAAATGGATTTGGTCTTCCAACTCACTGCTACACCATTCAGAGTAAAGACATACCCTGAAATGGATTTGCTATCATCTAAGTCTGATTGAAAACTAGAGTGAAAATATGCTTCTAGTTTAAGATCAGAACCACCATATACTAGAAAAATATCTTTAGTCCTTCTTAAGTACTTAAGAATATTTTTCACAGCTTTCCAATGATCCTCTCCTGGATCAACTTGAAATCTACTTGCAATGCCTAAGGCATAAGCAACATCAGGCCTTGTACATAACATGGCATACATTATTGATCTAACAGCCAAAGCATAAGGAATAGAACTCATTCTATTTCTCTCTTCAGGTGTCTTTGGAGACATCTTTTTAGAGAGATGTATGCCTTGACTCATGGGTAAGTAACCTCTTTTACTCCCATCCATACTAAATCTTTTCAGTATTAAGTCAATGTACCTTAGATTGGGACAAGCCTAGCATCCTCTTAGATCTATCTCTATAGATCTTTATTCCTAGTATATAGGATGCTTCTCCCAAATCTTTCATGAAAAACTTATTTGATAGCCATAATTTGACTGATTGCAACATTGGGATATCATTCCTATTGAGGAGTATGTCATCTACATAAAGAACCAAGAAGATTATGGTTCTTCCACTAGTTTTTTTGTACACACATGGTTCATCCACATTCTTGATAAAACCAAACTCTTTTACTATTACATCAAAATGGATGTTCCAACTCCTTGATGCTTGCTTTAATCCATAAATGGATCTCTTAAGCTTGCATACCGGATTTGGTCTCTCATTTGACCCAAATCCCTCTGGCTGTGATATATAGACCTCCTTCTCAAGAAAACCATTAAGGAAGGCAATTTTACATCCATTTGCTATATTTCATAGTCGTGGTATGCTGCTATGGCAAGCATAATCTGAATAGATTTGAGCATGGCAATAGGTAAAAATATTTCATCATAATCAATCTTCTATTTTTGCCTAAAATCTTTAGCCACCAATCTGGCCTTATAGGTTTCAATTTGACCATCTGCTCCAATTATTTTCTTAAAAATCCATTTGCATCCAATAGGAGTTATATTCTCTAGTGCATCCACCAAAGTCCATACTTTGTTGGTGTGCATGGAATCCATTTCGGATTGAATGACAGCCAGCCATATGTCAAAGTCTTTACTTTTGACTGCTTCCATCTAGGTCAGAGGTTCTTTATTCTCAATGACTTGGGCTTCATTGTTCTCAATAATGAATCCATACCTCATAGGTGTATGTCGTACTCTTTCAGACATACAAATAGGAGTTATATGTTCTGATTCTTTTATGTGATTATTTGGTTGAAAAATTTTTATTTATTTTTCTTGAACTTCACTAAGTTCAATATTTTTGCCACTATCCTTTTCTAGGATAAATTCTTTTTTCATGAAAGTGGCATGCCTACCTACAAATACCTTTTGTTCAGTAGGATGGTAGAATAAATATCCTATACTATTTCTAGGATATCCAATAAATAGACATCTGTCTGATCTAACATCAAGCTTATGTCCAAAATTTCTTTTGAGATATGCTGGACAACCCCATATCTTAAAATACTTAAGATTGGGTTTCTTACTTCTCCATATCTCATATGGAGTACTAGATATAGATTTAGAAGGTACTCTATTCAAGATATAAATTGTGGTCTCCAGGACATGACCCTAGAAGAAAAAAGGTAATTCAGTGAAGCACATCATGGACCGTACCATATTTAATAAGGTATGATTTTTCCTTTCGGCTACACCATTTAATTACGGTGTATAAGGAGGTGTCCATTCATAGAGAATCCCTTTTACTTTAAGATAGTCTAGAAACTCACTAGATAAGTATTCTCCTCTTCGATCAGATCGAAGGATTTTTATACATTGTTCAGTTTATTTTTCGACCATACTTTGGTACTCTTTAAATTTATCAAAGGCTTCTGATTTGTATTTCATAAGATACACATATCCAAATCTAAATAAATCATCAGTGAATGTTATAAAATAAGAGTATCCTCCTCTGGCTTGAGTTGTCATAGGACCACATACATCCGTATGTACAAGTCCTAATAATTCTTTTGTCCTTTCTCCATGTCCACTAAATGGAGTCTTAGTCATTTTATCCATGAGATATGATTCATAAGTTCCTAATGATTCATAATCAAAATGACCAAAGAACTTTTCTTTGTATAACTTGTTAATCCTAGCCTCACTAATATGACCTAATCGACAATGCCAAAGTAAAGTATTATTTATGTCATCTCTCTTATATTTTCTATTTTCATCAATATGAAATATATTGTCATCCAAACATAGAGTCAACAAACCATTGCTAAATATGTCAAAACAAATATTTTCATTAGAATATTTGATCGAGCAACCTTCGCTCGTTACATTAAGACTATAAGCTTATTTTAATAACAAGAATATAGATATAATATTTTTAATGATCTTAGGCATATAATAATAATTTGTAAGCTCTAAGATCTTTCCATAAGGTAACTTCAATATATTTATCCCTACAGCTTCTGCTTGGATAGACTCTCCTCCAATGCTATAGAGCTTGAAGTCACCTTTCTTCAAACTCTTAATTTTCTATAGCCCCTACAAAGATTTGCAGATATGAAAACCACAACTGGTATCTAATATCCAAGATTTTGAAATGAAAGAATTTAATGATAATATAGTATGTATCTCATACATATCTTTTGGTGCATTATTTGCACCAGACTTCACAGTTGTAAGGTAAGTCTTGCAATTCCTCTTCCAATGATCTATTTTGCCGCAGTGAAAATAGGTCATCTATCCGAAGATCTTCTTCCCCTTTTTCTTCTTATTTATCCCACCTTTAGGGTTCAATCTTTTCTTTGAACCCTTTTTGCCTATCTTCTTCTTGGAGATCCCATCCATAAGAAGAAAGGGAGCCTTATCCTTCTTGATATGGCTTTCTGTTGTCTTAAGCATATTTAACAATTCAGGTAAGAAAGAATTCAGTTTGTTCATATGATAGTTTACGACAAACTGAGAAAATGATTCAGGGGGTGATTGCAGGATTAAATCCTGACTTAACTCTCCATCCATAACAAAATCTAATTGACTAAATCGAGTGATTAGGTCAATTACCATCAAAACATGATTTTGTATGGATGTTCCTTCTATCATTCTTGCATAGAATAATTACTTAGATATCTCATATCTAGTAGTTCTACTATGCTCTCTATAAAGTTCTTTTAAATTGAGCAATATGTACTGAGTGTCCATGCCATCATACTGCCTCTATAATTCATTACTCATAGAGGCAAGTATGATGCATTTGATAGTAAAGGAATCATTTTGCCACTTCTTGTATGTGGACTTATCTTCATCTGTGGCATCTTTTTCTAATGGTTTAGGATCAGGGGCATCAAGAATATAGAAGAGTTTTTCTTGACTGAGTACTATTTTTAGGTTTCTCAGCCAGTCCACATAATTTTGATCAATCAATTTATTTGAATCCAAAATTGAATGCTATGAAAGTGAAGAAGTCATTTAATCTACATAATAAAGATCAATACATAAGCAAACAACTCATGATGACAAACATAATTAAATTAGGATTTTAATTTAATTATGTCTCCCACTAATCAAAAAATCATAACCCTCTAATTGATTTTTTTAGTGAGAATAAGATCCTAATTCCTTATAAAAGGTCTTGTGGTTGCACAACAAACCTATTATAAGTTCAAAGGTAGGAAACTCTTTCCAATTGTATTTTATGCAACTCTCAAACAAAATTTTTTTTTTGCCTCTAAAATATTAATAGCCTTATGTTAGCACAACAAACTTTAATGTTTTAGTTTAAATAGAATCCTTCATTTCTATACAGTCAAAATAAAATATAACTTCTTTTGTGGTTACACAACAAAGCAGTATATTTAAAATGCTATAAGCATCTCAATGCACTAGATTAATATTACATAATTCTCCATGATAGATCTTGTGGTTACACAACAAAACTAATATGGTTCTGGACATAATAAGAACCTAGTATGAAGGAAAGCCTTAATGTAGTGAATATAATACTAAGCATTTCAATCTAGAATTAAATTAATTGAATCGGCTAGGTAAGTGAAAGAGAAGTGGGAGTCCCTCCGTTGCTTTTCTTAGACACCAATAAATTGATCAAGTCAGACAATGGAATCAATTAAAAAACCACATTCTCTTTATCAATCATAAACCATTTATCCTAGACACCGATTGATTAATTAGACATCCCGACTGATTCAGCTATAGATTAATTACACTACAACTTAATATAATTTTAAAGAGTGATTTAGAAGGTCTTGATGCATATTTTAAATCAAACTAAATGCATAAAAGCATCAATTATGATAAAAAATATATTAACATGTATAATTATTCTAGGACAATCATCATTACATAGTGAATACTTTTCACTATGTCAGGGCAACCTTTATAGAATAATATATATACATCATAATCTTATTATGATAAATAAAAATATGATCTCATCATTTAAATAACATGTTAATAAAAAGATTATATCATATTTTTTATTTATGTCATTATACTATAAGCAAAGTATTATATGATTTAACCTAATAAATCTGGCTCTGATACCACTGATAGGAATGGTGTACAGGGTGGAAGCATGAATTTCAAAGCAAAATTATGAAATCATACAAATCAAACCTGAACCCCAGGACCACCTTATTAGCAATTAAATCATATAACATGCATTTATAATATAAAAGAAAGTATTAGAACATACTTCTTATCGCTAAACCCTGAATTGTTCCTAATTGCCGGCAGCAGCCTGTCAGGGGTTCCACCAGGTGCCCACATGTTCACTCTCCAACATTGATCCACATGGAGACTTGATCAAGATACCAGCATCTCTGATTTATATATAATTAAAATTTTAATAATAAGAACTTTAATTAAATAGGCAAGACCTTTCTTAGCCTTTATGTCACCTTTCTTGCCTCTCCTTATTTATCTTTCTTTTTTCTTGTCTTCTTAATTTTTCTTCCTAATCTCTTAGTCTTAAGATGACTTCTTATTTTTATAAGGAAAAGGCCTAGATAAGAGAAGGGAAGAAAGAAAATTGAGCAAAGAGAAAACTCTTGTCAAAAAGAAAGATCGATTTCACCCCTCCCGGACTCTTGGTGCGCACCCTTATTTATAATGCACGTAAGGGTGCCAACATATTTTCTCGCATCCTTTCAAAATATTATCTCATGTCCCTTTAGCCAATCTTATGCCTCATTAGATAATAACGATATGTAGACTTAGTCCAAGAGGTGCCTTAAAGTAGAAGGACTCTCGGACTAATTCTACATAAGTTATTTATAAAGAGTCGCGGGCTTTCATTCTTGGCGCCATCATTTTCATCCATTAGATCAGATAAAAAGGCCATCCAATGGCTTTAAAATGGGATGCCCATTCAGCAAGAAGGCATGGAGATAATCTTTGAATAGTCAAAGTCCCAAAGCACTTTGACTTGGTCCAAGAGGCGCCAAGGTAGAGAGGGCGGCAAGGAGTCCAGGGCAGCAAGGAGTCTTAGGAGACAAAGAGTCCTGGGCAACAAAAATTAAAATAAAAATAGAATTTTTTACTTGTAGAAGGACTCTTTTGCGCTCCATATCTGATGTCCATGCTCATTTAAAAAAATACGCGACATGGAGAAAGAGGAAAAGTCAAAGAAGGTAGGTGCCAACTTAATCCCATGCGCCAAAAATTTTTTGTGCATGAAAGACTTTCCACATGCAAGAGAGAGACTCTCTAGCACATGGGATTCTGGTATGTGATGCCCCAACTGAAGCCCAATCAGTCTAGGTTAATCTAATTCAAGACCAAATCTAATTTGGCTTAAATTGATCCTTAATTAGCCCAAATCAGAAGCTGATTCGAATCCAATTCGAATCTTGGTGCTAGGATTTGCTACATGTGCTAGCATGTTCATCTTACAAACATGGTCTAATCCAATTAGATCCTTAATCAATTCTCTTTGTGTGTGACCCATTGGGTTTCACATCTAGCTAGTAGTGGGTCTAGATGTGATTTGACCTAATCAGGTTAGAACTCAACTAAACCGATTTAGGTCAAAACTAGCCTACCCAGTTTGACCAATTAGAACACTTTCTAATTTAATGATCAAATTAAAATTTTAATTTGATCAAACCCACAAGACATGATTGATGTCTAGCAACATATTGTGACTTTTTGAAAGATGTAAAATTTTGATAAAAATATCAAAAATATCCTTCAGTGGAAGGTTATCATGCAACTAGATCCTTCGATCACCCTACATCCTGAATCTGACTCTGGGTATGGAAATATGTCAAACCCAATATCATATTCATTTCTCTTTCAATCTTATGATGATGATTCATTTAATCAAATATTAGAAATCATTTCTAATTTTCATCATGCTTTGATCAAAGTCTTCCTGAATCATCATTTATTTGAAGCAGGCAGGATGCAATTTTCTCTTACCAGGAGTGATCGATTCCATATTAACCTACTCATAACCTTCATATATAATCTATCATATCTAGATTATCTCGTACATGATTGAGTCATGAATGAGTATGAACCAAAATATGGATTCATATATATAAGATTCTATGGTAGTTTTAGGTCAAAGGATTATATGCACAATTCCACTATGAGAACCGTCTATTGACATGTAGATAAGACTCCATTAGATATTCTCAACTTAGATCAATTCAGCGAACTCATTCTCTAATGAGCACCCACATCTTTGTATTAGTATCATATACAAATGATTGTGAGATCAATCATCCTCTCAATTGAGCATACAAAAGATGTGCTAGTTTTACCGAAAACATTGATCCCCAACTCAATGTTCCATCGTCCAGGAATATTTAAATTAGGATTTTAAGGTTTTAGGTCTCACTAGTATGATCTCATCATAATCCTAAAACCATAGCCTTAATTTATGGGGTTCATCATAATCTTAAAGAAATAATAAGATACTGCATATGATGAAATAAATACCTTTATTTATTTTAAAATGTCATTACATAAGTTTGGAAGATAAAAAATAGTCCAAAAATAAATTTTTTGATTGGCTTGAGGGCATATACCTTTTAAGACATTCTAACTTGCTGATCCAGGCTTGAGGATGATGTCACGAGCTGCACATACGTCTGACCTCTAAGAATCGTCGACATGAGCCTACGATCTCTGATCTAAAGTTTGATGTAGAAAATTAGCACAGCATGCTAGTATTGTGTTGATCCTTCTTCCATGGTCAATCCAATGCTTTCTTCTTTGAAATTTTGACTCTCCAAAATATGAGAATGAAGGTGAGGGTTTACTGATCTGAGACTCTCTCAGAAAAACTTAAAAAAAGTGAGGAGAGATTGAAAATAGAACAGCCCAAGAAGAAGAGCCTCTTCTTCTTCTCTTTTCTCTCACCTAGATACCTAGTTTGGTGCCTATGGAAACCCCATGCCTAAAGACCCTCTGAAGGAGAAATCCTGATTTCTCGGATAACGTTCGTTCAGATGTGATCGGATCAAGAGAGATATTTCAAAAATTTCTCTCAAGCATCTAGATCAGATTTGAATATTTTAGATCTAATTTTATAGATCTAATGAATAAAAATAAAAATAAATTAAATCTAATTTAATTTATATCTTGATGTTGGGTAATCTAATTATCTTTTGATAATCCTACTGATTGCTTGAGATTCTAGATCTAGCCATGCAAGCGTCTGGCCTCTACCGGTATCCACTCATGCTGGATCTGAAGATCTTCTCCTTCTTTATTACTTATCCAAAAGTCAGATCTGAATCTGATTTGGAGGATCTTCAAAACTCCTTCTGAAGATCAGTAGTCGTCTCTGCAGTAGTGCTGTCTTCTTCCTTTCTCATTAGCTTTTTCTTTCCTGGATTGCACCAAACTAGAGCCCAACTTCCCTTGGGCATGGAGAGGAGAGAGAGGATCAAAAGATGGCATGGAGGAGGGAGAGGGGCAGCCTTGGGGCATGGGCTAAGAGAAACTCTCTTAAAGTTGGGCGTAGATGGGGTTTATTTATAGATGCTGCTACGCCATGCAGTGCCACATCATCCAGGTCAATCACATTGCTTCGTGCAATCAGATCTAAATCTGATTGGTGGGATGACATCACTATGAGAATTCAAGCATCCCTATCCATGGACGCACTCCTCCCTAGGCGTGTGCCCCCTCCTTTCCAAATTCTAGTAAGGTGACAAGCTTCTATCTGCTCTTCAATAAGTGCATGACACATGGGCAGATATCCAAGGGTCAAAGGTCAACATTTGACTAAAGTCAAAGGACAAGAATTAGTAGGTGATGAAAAATAGCAGGTGTTGTCTCAAATTTATCTCATAAATTAAGACAACCCTTTTCTGATCTGGACAAGCTCCAGTCAGACTAAGAAAAGGTACTTGAGTGAGCACAAACTCATTTGGCTCAGTCGAGACAACTTTTAATGGAAATAAAAAGAGAATGTTAGGTTCAATCGTGTGCTAGCACGATTTTCTTGGACCTAATTAAATCTAATTCAAATCAATTGAACTAAGTTAGTCCAATTGATGATCATCCAGATTCAAACCCTTATTTGTGTGATCCCAGTTAGGTTCAGTTCTGTATGGTAATGGGATATGTCATGATCTCTATCATCAACATCATCGAAACTCCTTTCGATGGATCAGAACTCTTCTGATTCAGACAGCTAGAATGATCGATCATCTAAATCATTCTAATTGCTCCCAAAATCCACCAGTGACACCTAGCAGTATATGGTGGCAACCCATCAGAGCTGAAAATGCGAACCTCTTGGTGCAGCTACCTGTGTGATTAAGTTCTTCTATCTTGAGCCCCGATCAGATTAGGGTTAAGGTGAACTCGTCAAACCCTAGTCTCTGTCATATGATGTAATCATTCGATTCAAGTCCGAATGTGAAAAACCTAAATAGAAACTCTTTCTATTATTTCACTCTGCCATGGCCATGGGCTTCTGGACTTGATTCTCATGATCATCATAGGGCTGCTCCTCTACCACCGAGGTAGATAGATTCCATCTTGATGCAATCCAGTTCCTACAATGAACATGCTATAGCCAACATACACCTCAGGGTTCCATATGGCTAGGAGACCGAGTAATGGTGTAGTCAAACTATAACACCCTCAAGGTGAACTATCCGATGCACCTCAGGTCAAAGAACCAGACACACTACTGCAGCATCGAGTCAGTCATTGACGAGAAGGTAGACTTCCTAATGACTACTCGAGGTGGTCACGCTCAGTGCCCTCGTTCTCTAACGAGTACCTGTACTCTCGCTCCGGTGTCTCCACACCGTATAGACTCAAGACTCATCTACTAAAGAGAAGCGATTGTACACCAACCTTTCCGGATCAATCACCATCCTCGTGATGATCCTATGGTCAGGAGCATTTTATGAGTTAATAATGATTATTCATGTCTTAAATTTTCAACTCTTGAAAATATGAATTATCATTACCATTAACTCAAAGGATGTATCACAGACACTAAATACACATATGTGATAGAAAATAATCCCATTTTATTGATTTATAGTCAAAATTATAATTTTGCCCCTAGAAGTGTATTACAAGTGTCAGCCAATTCTGGCTTCTAGGGCACATATATCTAACAATCTCCCACTTGTCCTAAAGCCAATTGGCTACAAGTCTAAGTCCCATCTTCTCAAGGTGGGCTTCGATCTTCTGCTGGCCCAATGGCTTTGTAAGTGGGTCTGCCACATTATCTGTGGAGTTGACTCTCTTGACCTCGACGTAACCCTTCTCGAGGTAATCGCGGATGAGGTGGTATCGCCGCTCAATATGCTTGGATTTTTGGTGAGACCTCGGCTCCTTAGCAAGGGCTATGGCGCCATTGTTGTCGCAGTATAGAGGAATGGCATCTGATGGCATTACTCCAATTTCTGCAGCAAACTTCTTGTACCAGAATGCTTCCTTTGCAGCTTCTGATGCAGCGATATATTCTGCTTCCATGGTGGAATCTGCTATCACTGTTTGCTTGAATCTCTTCCAGCTGATAGCACTACCATTGCACACAAACAGACTCCCAGATGTCGACTTTCGATCATCTATATCGGACATGAAATCCGAGTCTGTGTATCCCTGGACTTGGAGTTCTCCATTACCAAAGACCAACATCATATCCTTAGTTCTTCTCAAGTACTTAAGGATACATTTCACAGAAGTCCAGTGTTCTTCACCTGGATTTGACTGATATCTGCTTGTGACACTCACAGCATGGGCTATATCAGGTCGTGTACATAGCATGGCATACATGAGGCTCCCTATTGCAGAAGCATAAGGGATCTTGCTCATGCGTTCTATTTCCTCAGGTGTGCTAGGGCACATCTTCTTGGAAAGATGAATACCATGTCTGAAGGGTATTAATCCCCTCTTAGAGTTTTCCATACTAAACCTCTTTAGTACTTTCCTCTATGTACATCTTCTGTGAAAGTCCTAGCATCCTATTCGGTCTATCCCTATAGACCTTAATTCCTAGAATAAAGGATGCTTCACCTAGGTCTTTCATGGAGAATTCCTTGGACAACCATATTTTGACTGTGGTCAACATGGGAATATCATTCCCAATAAGGAGGATGTCATCCACGTACAATACGAGGAAGACAACAGCGCTCCCACTGACCTTTTTGAAAACACATGGTTCCTCTTCATTTTTGATGAAACCAAACTAAATTTGATCACATCATTGAAATGAGTGTTCCAGCTCCGAGATGCTTGCTTAAGTCCATATATGGACCTTTGCAGCTTGCAAACCTTGTGATCAGTATCACTGGATGTGAAACCTAGCGGCTGTTCCATATAGATATCTTCCTCAAGATATCCATTTAAGAATGCCATTTTCACGTCCATTTGCCATATTTCATAATCGAAAATAGGCTGCAACGGCAAGCAATGTGCGGATGGATTTTAGCATAGCCACTGGGAAAAGGTATCCTGATAGTCAATGCCTTCGCGTTGACTATAACCTTTTGCCACTAGTCTAGCCTTGAATGTCTCCACATTTCCATCTGCACCAATCTTTCTCTTGAAGATCCATTTACACCCAATAGGTACTATACCTTTCTGGTGGATCTACCAAGGTCCAGACTTGGTTTGAGTGCATCGAGTCAATTTCTGACTGCATTGCCTCTAGCCATTTCTCGGAGTCGATATCTGATATCGCCTCGTTGTAGGTTTTGGGATCATCACCATGAGCACCATTACCTACGAGGAACATTTTCTCTACTTCCTCTGAAATAATACCTAAGTATCTTTCAGGGGGATGGAAAACTCTTTCCGATCTACGAGGTGGAGGAGGTAGTGTTCTTATTGGCTCAACCTGATTTGGTTCCAATTGGTCCTTAGCTCGTTGTACTTGTGAGACTTTCTCATCAAGCTTGAATCTGCTTTTCCAATGCCGCTATCTTGAATAAACTATTTTTCAAGAAAGATGGCATGTCGACTCACAATCACATTGTGGTCTTCTGGAATGTAGAAATAGTATCCTAATGACTCTTTAGGATATCCTATGAATCGAGCTCTGAAGGACCTAAACTCTAACTTGTCCGCTTGTTGTCTTTTGACATGAGCCGGACAACCCCAAATTCTGAGATGACTCAGACTTGGTTTCTTACCATGCCATATCTCATACGGTGTGGTAGGAATGGTTTTAGAGGAACCCTATTCAGTAAGTAATTGAAGTTAACAAACAGTATCCCCAAAGAAAATCAGGAAGGTCTGCAAAGCTC
The DNA here is from genome assembly GCA_006176705.1 of Cocos nucifera. Taxonomy (NCBI): domain Eukaryota; kingdom Viridiplantae; phylum Streptophyta; class Magnoliopsida; order Arecales; family Arecaceae; genus Cocos; species Cocos nucifera. Next base: position 3,719 of record QRFJ01005062.1, on the reverse strand, counting down.
ATCATAGATCGGACCATATCTAATAGGGTCCGATTCCTCCATTCTGAAATTCCGTTGAGTTGAGGTTGTTAGATATATGTGCCCTAGAAGCCAGAATTGGCTGACACATGTAATACACTTCTAGGGGCAAAATTATAATTTTGACTATAATAAATAAAATGGGTTATTTTCTATCACATATGTGTATTTAGTGTCTGTGATACATCCTTTGAGTTAATGATAATGATAATTCATATTTTCAAGAGTTGAAAATTTAAGACATGAATAATCATTATTAACTCATAAAATGCTCCCGACCATATGAAGGAAAATCCTGATTTCCCGGTCCAGGTTCGTCCAGATCTGATTAGATCAAGAGATATATTTCAAAAATTTTTTCTCTTGATCTTAATCAGATCTTGATATGTTTCAGATCTGATTCTTATTATTTTAATAAATAAAATAAAATAAGATAAATTAAATCAAATTTAATTTACCTTGATTTGGGTAATCCTATTACCCTGTTGATGATCCTGATTGCAGCGGAAGGTTCTGGATCTAGCCACGCAAGCGCCTGGCCTCTACCGGTATCCACTCGGGTTGGATCTGGAGATCCTCTTCTTCTCTATCACACCTCCAAAAATCAGATCTGGATCTGATCTGGAGGATCTTCAAAACTCTTTTGAAGATCAGCAGTCGTCCTTTTGCAGCAGCGCAGCCTTCTAGCTTTTGATCGCCTTTCTCTTGATCTGAATCGCACCAACCAAGTCCAAAACTCCTTTTGGACGTGGAGAGCAAGGGGAGAAGAGAGTTTGGCATGGAGGAAGGAGGGGAGAGGCAGCCTTGGGGCATGGGAAATCTCTTTCAATTGACTTTTTGAATTGGGTTGGGCGCAGGGTCTTATTTATAGACTAAGCTGTGATCCAACTCCTCTTCCTTCCCAACCAATCACAACCCTTTGTGAAATCAGATCTAAATCTGATTGGTGGGAATAGAGTCCCCTGGATTCCTCCTTAGAGGGTGCCTAAGACCAGTCAAAGTTGGTTCTTAGGAGAACTCTAATTGGAATCCAAAAGGGAGGTGGAGTCCTTGTCCAACAAGGACTCCTAGGCGCCTCCTAACTTGGGCTCACGCCACCCTTGGCGTGCGCCCTTCCTCCTTGCCAGGTTCTGGCAGGGGGACAAGGCCCCCACCAGCTCTCCAATAGGTGCATGACATGTGGTCAAAAGTCAAAGTGTCAATGGTCAACATTTGACCAGTCAAAGGTAGACTTTTGACCAAAGTCAAAGAACAAGAAATGGCAGGTGACCAAAAATGGCAGGTAATGTCTTACAAAATAAGACAACCTTTTCTGACTTGGACAACCTCCAGTCAGACCATATGAAGGCCTCTGATTGAGCACAAACTCCTTTGGCTCAGTCAGGACAACTTATTTATGATAGTAAAAGAAGAACGTTAGGTTCAATCGAGTGCTAGCACGATTTTCCTTGAACCTAATTGAATCTCATTCAGATCAATTGAACTAGGATCAGTTCAATTGATGATCACCAGATTCAAACCCTTGTTTGTGTGACCCAGTTAGGTTCAGTTCTGTATGGTAATGGGATATGTCATGATCTCTATCATCGACATCATCGAAACTCCTTTCGATGGATCAGAACTCTTCTGATTCGAACAGCTAGAATGATCGATCATCTAAATCATTCTAATTGCTCCCAAAATCCACCAGTGACACCTAGCAGTATATGGTGGCAACCCATCAGAGCTGAATGCGAACCTCTTGGTGCAGCTACCTGTGTGATTAAGTTCTTCTATCTTGAGCCCCGATCAGATTAGGGTTAAGGTGAAACTCGTCAAACCCTAGTCTCTGTCATATGATGTAATCATTCGATTCGAGTCCAATGTGAAAATCTAAATAGAAACTCTTTCTATTATTTCACTCTGCCATGGCCATGGGCTTCTGGACTTGATTCTCATGATCATCATAGGGCTGCTCCTCTACCACCGAGGTAGATAGATTCCATCTTGATGCAATCCAGTTCCTACAATGAACATGCTATAGCCAACATACACCTCAGGGTTCCATATGGCTAGGAGACCGAGTAATGGTGTAGTCAAACTATAACACCCTCAAGGTGAACTGCCGATGCATCTCAGGTCAAAGAACCAGACACACTACTGCAGCATCGAGTCAGTCATTGACGAGAAGGTAGACTCCCTAATGACTACTCGAGGTGGTCACGCTCAGTGCCCTCGTTCTCTAACGAGTACCTGTACTCTCGCTCCGGTGTCTCCACACCGTAGACTCAAGACTCATCTACTAAAGAGAAGCGATTGTACACCAACCTTCCGGATCAATCACCATCCTCGTGATGATCCTATGGTCGGGAGCATTTTATGAGTTAATAATGATTATTCATGTCTTAAATTTTCAACTCTTGAAAATATGAATTATCATTACCATTAACTCAAAGGATGTATCACAGACACTAAATACACATATGTGATAGAAAATAACCCATTTTATTGATTATAGTCAAAATTATAATTTTGCCCCTAGAAGTGTATTACAAGTGTCAGCCAATTCTGGCTTCTAGGGCACATATATCTAACAATCTCCCACTTGTCCTAAAGCCAATTGGCTACAAGTCTAAGTCCCATCTTCTCAAGGTGGGCTTCGATCTTCTGCTGGCCCAACGGCTTTGTAAGTGGGTCTGCCACATTATCTGTGGAGTTGACTCTCTTGACCTCGACGTAACCCTTTCTCAAGGTAATCGCGGATGAGATGGCTCAATCACCATTTGCTTGGAACTCTTCCAGCACAAACTTCTTAGAATGCTGCCAGATGCTCGACTTTCGATCTTCCAGCTCAGCACCACCATATATCGGACATGAATGAAATCCGAGTCTGTGTATCCCTGGACTTGGAGTTCTCCATTACCAAAGACCAACATCATATCCTTAGTTCTTCTCAAGTACTTAAGGATACATTTCACAGAAGTCCAGTGTTCTTCACCTGGATTTGACTGATATCTGCTTGTGACACTCACAGCATGGGCTATATCAGGTCGTGTACATAGCATGGCATACATGAGGCTCCCTATTGCAGAAGCATAAGGGATCTTGCTCATGCGTTCTATTTCCTCAGGTGTGCTGGGGCACATCTTCTTGGAAAGATGAATACCATGTCTGAAGGGTATTAATCCCCTCTTAGAGTTTTCCATACTAAACCTCTTTAGTACTTTCCTCTATGTACATCTTCTGTGAAAGTCCTAGCATCCTATTCGGTCTATCCCTATAGACCTTAATTCCTAGAATAAAGGATGCTTCACCTAGGTCTTTCATGGAGAATTCCTTGGACAACCACATCTTGACTGATGTCAACATGGGAATATCATTCCCAATAAGGAGGATGTCATCCACGTACAATACGAGGAAGACAACAGCGCTCCCACTGACCCTTTTGAAAACACATGGTTCCTCTTCATTTTTGATGAAACCAAACTTTTTGATCACATCATTGAAACGAGTGTTCCAGCTCCGAGATGCTTGCTTAAGTCCATATATGGACCTTTGCAGCTTGCAAACCTTGTGATCAGTATCACTGGATGTGAAACCTAGCGGCTGTTCCATATAGATATCTTCCTCAAGATATCCATTTAAGAATGCCGTTTTCACGTCCATTTGCCATATTTCATAATCGAAATAGGCTGCAATGGCAAGCAATGTGCGGATGGATT